>BQNB010009600.1:41574-86322 GCA_026074375.1 Tanacetum coccineum
TTTAATCAAAACCGTCAAAACAACCAAAATCAAGTTTACCAAGCACCACCATACCAACCACCAACAAATCAACCTTTGGTTAATCAAGCTTTACCTTATATTTCACAAATTCAAGGTGTGTCTAAAACGGATTTTAAAAGTTATGCTAAATCTAATGATGCGAACATGAATAACTTGCAAATGAAGTTAGATAATTTTCAAAGGAACCAAAATGATTTCAAAGAGTTTACAATGATTCTCAAAAGAAGCAAGATGATTTTTAGAAGATGATGCTCAGTTTCATGCAAAGCTATCACACCAACCAACCTTCAAGTTCAAGTACTTTACCGAGCAATACTATTCCAAATCCAAGAAATGAAGCCAAGGCAATTACGACTCATAGTGGTGTTTCATACGATGGACCTCTGATTCCACCGCCGGTGGTGGAAAAGAAAAGTGAGGTGACAAAGGATATGGAGCTACCGAGCACCGAAGACATCCAACCTTCTCCATTGGTCCAAAAACAAACCAAAGATAAAGAACCAATCAAAGAGCCTTCTTTCATTGCTAACAAAGCCAAACCTAATTTACCTTACCCTTCAAGACTTGCAAAAGAGAAAATTCGTGAAAAGGATGATATCCTAGCTTCAAAGTTTATGGAAATCTTTCGTAATCTTCATTTTGAGCTTAGTTTTGCGGATGCTCTCATCCATATGCCAAAGTTTGCGTCGATGTTTAAGAAGATGTTAAATAACAAAGGCAAGTTGATCGAATTGACCAAAACGTCGTTGAATGAAAATTGTAGTGCGGTCGTCCTTAAAAAGCTTCCGAAAAAGCTAGGAGACCCAGGCTGATTTCTAATTCCTTGTGATTTTTCAGAATTTGATAATTATCTAGCCCTTGCCGATTTAGGGGCTAGCATTAATCTCATGCCTCTTTCCATTTGGAAAAAGCTTGGATTTTCAGGTCTTACCGAAACAAAAATGGTTTTAGAGTTAGCCGATCGTACAATTTCCAAACCAACCGGTGTCGCCGATTTTGTTGTGCTTGATTTTATAGCCGATTTCCGAGTACCATTGATACTTGGGCGACCCTTTCTTAGAACAACTCATGCTTTAATCGATGTTTACGAAGGAGAGATTACTCTTAGGAATGATGATCAATCTTTAACCCTTAAATGTGGTGATGCACCTTCCATTTCATACAACAATCTCGAATCGTTGAAGAAAGTTGATCTAATCGATGTCACTTGTGAAATTTATTCACAAGAAGTTCTTGGATTTTCCGATTCCGTTGCTTACAACAATCCTTCTCCGTACTACAATCCGATTGTTTCTACTTCATCTCCGACACTCACTCCTTTTGATGAAAGCGATTTTCTACTCTTTGAAGAAGCCGATGCTTTTATAGCAATCGATGATGAACCAGTTTCGCCAGTTTTCAATGCTACGTACTACGATCCTGAGGGTGACATTCTCATTCTCGATGCACTTCTCAACAGTGATCCATTACCTCCACCAAACCAAGGAGATTACTCACCCGGAATTCAAAAAGATCTTAAAGTTGTTGAACCACAGAAGTCTTCACTCGAATATGCTACTTCTTATGAACCAAAAGATGAAATTCCCGAAGTCGAACTTAAAGAGTTACCTCCGCATCTCGAGTATGCGTTTTTAGAGGAAAATAACAAGCTTCCAGTCATAATTTCAAAAGATTTAAGCCAAGATGAAAAGACCTCACTCATTAACGTTCTGAAAAACCGAAAACAAGCAATTGCTTGGAAACTTTCTGATATCCGAGGCATAGATCCAGAGTTTTGCTCTCACAAAATCCTTTTAGAAGATGATTACGAACCTTCAGTCCAACATCAAAGGAGGGTTAACCCTAAAATCCACGACGTCATCAAGAAAGAAGTAGAAAAACTTCTTGACGCAGGATTGATTTATCCGATCTCGGATAGTCCATGGGTTAGTCCAGTCCATTGTGTTCCTAAAAAAGGTGGTATGACCGTTGTCAAGAACGAAGAAAATGAATTGGTGCCTACAAGATTAGTCACGGGATGGAGAGTTTGCATCGACTATCGAAAGTTAAACGAAGCAACTTGTAAAGACCATTTTCCGTTACCATTCATGGACCAAATGTTAGAGCGTTTAGCCGGCAATGAATTTTATTGTTTTTTAGATGGTTTTTCAGGGTATTTTCAAATCCCAATTGATCCTAAAGATCAAGAGAAAACTACTTTCACGTGCCCATACGGAACTTTCGCGTACCGTCGTATGCCATTCGGTTTGTGCAATGCACCCGGAACTTTTCAACGTTGCATGATGGCCATTTTTCACGACATGATAGAAAAAACGATGGAAGTCTTTATGGACGATTTTTCAGTTTTCGGAGATTCTTTTTCCTCGTGTCTTGCCAATTTAGACAAAATGCTCAAACGGTGTGAAGACACCAAATTAGCACTAAATTGGGAAAAGAGCCATTTCATGGTTAAAGAAGGCATTGTTTTAGGACATAAGATCTCTAGAAAAGGAATTGAAGTCGATAAGGCCAAAGTTGATGTAATTTCTAAGCTTCCTCACCCAACGACCGTCAAGGGAATTCGAAGTTTTCTCGGGCATGCTGGATTCTATCGAAGATTTATCAAAGACTTTTCCAAAATCTCTCGACCCATGACCCATCTCTTAGAGAAGAACACTCCTTTCATTTTCTCGGAAGATTGCATTCTTGCCTTTCAAACATTGAAAAAGAAGTTAACCGAAGCTCCAATTCTCATTGCTCCGAATTGGGACCAACCTTTTGAAATCATGTGCGATGCAAGTGATTATGCAATAGGTGCGGTTAATTATGCAATAGATGAGTCTAGGACAAAGGTTTGAGAAGACATTTCGACCATTCTTACGCTAGTAAGATCATGACGAAGCAAGAGACAAACTACAAACAACCGAGGAAAGAAATGCTTGCAGTCGTTTCGCTTTTGAGATTAGTTACGATCATATCTAATCATGAACATGAGTGTTGTTTTACACGGGACCATTCCGATTTGAAATACCTTTTCAACAAGAAAGACTCCAAAAGCAAGATTGCTTTCGATGGTCTTACTTCTTCAAGAATTTGATTTTAAAGTTATCTTGTTACCAAGGAGCTGAAAAAACTATGCAGCCGATCATGTGTGTGGTCTTGAAAACACCTCACGAAAATGTTTTGATCCAAAGAGAATACCGAGACTTTTCCTTTAGAGACTTAAATGTGTTAACTTATAAAGGACCAAAGTACCTCGTGGTTCGCTGACTTTGTAATTACCACGCGGGGAACATTCTAAAAAAAGGAAATGAGATTATCCCCCCCGTGTGTGTGTGTGTTCTTTAAAGATGTTCTTCTCCCTCCAATTACTCGCTGGAGGATGCTCTTTCTTTTCTTAAGACTTGTGCGGACGCCAAAATAATCTGAAGTGTGTAGATGGGCAAAGAAGCTCTCAGATTCTCGAAGCTTGTTCACAGTGGACCCACCTGGGGACCACTAACGGGTGCCAACTTTCTGACCAAGAAGGTTTTTTATGCGGTTTCATTTTGGCTACGATTTATAAGGATGCTTTTGAATTTGTCAAAACTTATGATGCATGTCAAAGACAAGGCAAAATCTCTCAACGTGATGAGATGCCTCAAAATGCAATCCAAGTTTGTGAAATTTTCGATGTATGGGGTATTGATTTTATGGGACATTTCCCGTCGTCTAGAGGAAACAAATATATTCTGGTAGCAGTCGATTATCTATCCAAATGGGTTGAAGCGAAAGCGCTCCCCACCAACGATGCTAGGGTAGTTGTTATTCTTAATCTCCGTCTCTCCGATTCGTACTCCGAGAGCAATCATAAGCGATCGTTGGGACCTCATTCTTTGTAACGAAAATTTGATAAAGTTATGTCTAATATAAGGTGTCACATGTCTTTCGACTCCTTACCACCCTCAAATGAATGGTCAGTTAAAGTCCGAATCGGGGTCTCAAAACGGAATTTTGGATGAGGGACGGTTGGAGAAAACAGTGCCTCATGGTCCGACAAACTAGATGATGCATTATGGGCTTTTAGGACCGCTTATAAGACTCCAATTGGATGTACTCCGTATAAGTTAGTCTATGGAAAAGCGTGTCACTTACCAGTTGAACTAGAACATAAAGCTTTTGGGCTCTTAAGCATTGCCAAACTTCGATTTAAAGGACTGCCGGGCGATCATCGAATGTTCCCAACTCAATGAACTTAGCGAGCTTCGTGATCAAGTTACGAATGAATTCACTAATTCTACAAGGAGTGGGGGGGGGGGGGGGGGGGTAAAAATGGGGGGGGGGGGGGGGGGGGGGAGCCAAAGAAGAAGCTACACGATCCAAGATAAGATCGAATCTTGCGATGTTGGTGATCAAGTCTTGCTTTTCAACTCTCGATTAAAGATTTTCTCCGGAAAGCTCAAATCCCGATGGTTCGGACCTTTCACAATTACCGAAGTTTATCCTTATGGCACTGCCAAGTTGTCTCATGCCGATGGTTCAAATTTCAAAGTCATTTGCCACCGTCTTAAACATTACTATAGAGGGGATACACCACCATTGGTTATCCCGGACCTCCAGACTTTCCCTAAGGACAACTAAATTCAGGGATCGAGTCGAGCTTGCGACTCGGTGAACAAAAACAAGCCGCTTCGTGGGAGTTCACCCCATGCTTATCTTTTCTATTTTCTATTATCTAATGTGTTGTGTTGAGAGAGGCTTGTACTCTTTCCGATTTCTCGATGTTTGTTGCTTGTTTGTTGTGATTTTGTAGGATCGAACCAACAAATTTTTGAAGCCTCTCGTGTCCGGTTGATTTGTCCCGTTCTACTCGAGCTTCTCATCCTTTGTGTGAAATTAGTTTGGGGAGATCCATATCCTTTCATCTTATCGATTAACGTTTATCTTTGCATACTTCATAAACGGCTTAGATTTTCGTAGAGACCCGACTTTAAACATTGAGGACAATGTTTCGTTTTAGTTTGGGGAAGGGAATCTATCGATTTGATGTTGCTTGCTTATTGTTTTGTTCTCACGTACCCGTTTTCCCACAAAAATAGCAAAAATTTTAAATTTTTAAGATCTTATATAAAAAATAAAATAAAAATAAAAATAAAAAAATAAATGTTAAGACACAAATGTAGGTTTTCCGTTGGTAAGAATAAGAAGTAATTTTTGACCCGATCGTACGTATAGAGTTCTAGCTTTCTCCCTTAACAATTAATGATGATAGTTTGTGCTAGTCTCATGTAGACTTTAAACATGCTAGACTTGAAATCATTAGTAAATGAAAACTTATGCTAATCTCAAGTATATTTTAAATATGCCGAGTTAGATTTTATATGGCTAAGTGTTCGCGAATTTCTTTCTTAGAGATTTTAAATTGCGAAGAATAAGAAATGATAGTGTTATTTATAAGTCATGACATTAACGTAGAATAGTGGTTTTCTTTCAAGCTCATAAGTGTTAATTGTGGCTTTTTCTCCCATTAGCTTGTTTCACCTTTATATAAATGTTTAATAAATAGAGTTGTATGGTTTTTTGGTTAATAATTAGCTAATAGAAGTTTTCTTTAGTTCCTTTGTGATTAGGATGAGTACACATCAGGAATACTTAATTTGGCATACTATATGTATCATATA
This sequence comes from Tanacetum coccineum, assembly GCA_026074375.1. NCBI lineage: Eukaryota > Viridiplantae > Streptophyta > Magnoliopsida > Asterales > Asteraceae > Tanacetum > Tanacetum coccineum. Next base: position 47,235 of record BQNB010009600.1, read on the forward strand.
AAGAAATATTTTGCTTATTCCTTAAAGAGCCTTAGGGTATATGGGATAAGTAGCTCCCGAAAACTACGTTTTCCTATACAAGGCTCGGGATTGATTAATGACCATCACTTTACTAAATATCACGGCTAACACATATAAAGAAATATTTTGCTTATTCCTTAAAGAGCCTTAGGGTATATGGGATAAGTAGAATTCAATAAAAATCTGAGACTGATAAAAGTTTGTTGTATCCTGCCGGCTCACAACCGATGTTACAGCCTTCTAAAAGGTCGAGGAAGTTACCGAAGTCAAAATATGTTTGCTACATCTTGTCGGAGGCGTGGCCGATGTTGTAGCCTTCTAAAGGACTGAGGTTTAATAATGTTGCTTAATTTTTTGTCTTATTTTGTGCCTTAAAGAGCCTAAGGGTATATGGTGCAAATAAGATTGGTCCATTCATGTCTTAAAGAGCCTTAGGGTATATGACATGAATGGTGCCTTGCTTAAGTAGCCTAATAAAAGCCAAATTTTGGTTGCCTCGATGTGGACTTTAATCTTGATGACATTTGATCTTTTGAAAAGAGCTAGGAGCTAATTATTGCGTTCTTAACCGTTACGCTTTATTTTTGGAATTAATAAGTATCGAAACAAGTCTTAAAGAGCCTTCGGGTATATGACTTAAGTAAAATCTTGAGATGCAAAAGTAGGATTTGCGGGAGGAAATGTAAGTACACAATTAATATTTATGAGTAGTGTTAGTGTCATGACTTGTAATTAACAATGATTTTGTTTTTGAGCTTAGCATGGGAAAAGTGAAAAATCAGGGATGATGAAGTTATCTTTTAGACACTTAATCGTGCTTTTTATTCGATGATCCTAAAAGTTACCAATAAGGTAATGAAAACAATGTTAATTATCAAGAAAAATCATAAAAAGAGAAAAATCTTTGAAAATGGGAAATCGGGTGTTTTATAACTTGTGATCTCTTAACTCTCTCAACAAAAAAAATCTTTGCTACTTTTCAAAGGTTTAGTTTGGGGAATTTTCGAGGTATTTGGTTATAAGGCATGTGATATTGCGTGAGGACACACAATCGTTTAGTTTGGGGAATTTTGATAAGTGTAGGACTACATCATAATACGTTTGTACCTAAAAATATCCCAATTAAACCAAAACAGACCAAAAATGACCAAAAATATGCTTTCGTATTTGGTGCTTTTGTGTATGCAGGTACGGATCATATCAAAACTCACAAGAAAACAGTCAAAAACGGGCAAGCACGGACACGAGAACGGAAGAGTGAGCAAAAGCCGAAAGAAAAGTCAAGCTCCCAGTCAAATTCAGTCAGAAAAGTCAAATCATGGTCAAACAAAGTCAACCACTAAAAGACAAAACCCCATAATATTCCATTTTTTACCCTCAAGTTTCATTAATGTCCAAAAATGACCCCTCACCTCTTATTGGGCCCTTAAAACCTTATTGGGCCTGAAATACCTTTAATAACCTTACCCAGATCCTATTTAACCCAAAAGCCCAATTAAAAGCCCACTTAACCTAGCCCATTTCCATTGGAACTAAACCACAAGGACCGAACTTGCAATTTCCTAAAGTTATTATAACTTTTAATAGAGAAAAGAAAGAGAAGGACTATTTGTGTAATTAACTCAAAGATACAACCGAATTCACTCATTCAGTTAAAAAAAGGGCGCCATTTTCCTTTTACTATTCATCTTCTTCTTCGCGATTTACCATGGATAAAACGAGAGGGCTTTCTCAAATTAAGGGCTAAGAACGTCTATTCAAGTAAGCTCAAGTACAATGGCAGGGTTATTAAGGTCAAATCAAGAGATTCATTAGCTCACTCTCAATCAAAAGGACACGTCATCAATGGAAGAAGCACAAAGAGGTATGGGTTTTGCACTAAATTCACTCACACAACAAGCACAAGTGAGCCTCAAACGGATTGCCAGCTTGGCAATCCGTGTGAGCGCACTAGTGATCCAACGACCATAAAACTTGATCAAATGATTGCAATGATTGGATGGCAGAGATTGAAAGAAGTTGGCAGAGGACCTCAGGACCTTAGAAGCTTCTTTTAAGCACCTATTAATAGGGCCTCATCTTTACACACAAGCACGTAGCTTTTTTGGAGTATTATTTTGCTAATTTCAACTTTTTAGCTGTATTTTCCTTATTTAGTCATTGTATTCACTTTTCAAGTATTGTAACAGCTTTTCATTAATGAAATACAGTTGATTAAACTCTTTTAAGCTCTCTTGTTTTACCAAAATAAGCTCTCATTTTCTATTAAATGTAAGCTTGATCCTATAAGCTACTCATTAGGCTCTTTTGTCGCTAAGTTAAATTGAGCTCAACTCACCTTAATTTTAACTTTAACATTATAAATCAGCTTAAATCTATTAAACATACCTTTGCATATGAATGGAGAGCTTTTGGATGTTGGTTGAGTAGGATAACCAAGATGAAATTTTACTCCCTGCTTTATAATTAAGCTAGGATGGCTTTGTTGATAAGCTCATTTGAGCATAAACTTCTGTTTAGCTGGAAAGTTAAGGGTTAGTTTCCATTTTAAATTTCTTTTGTCTTAATTTTTAGCCTTAATATAGTTAAATAGCTTCTTAATTAGATCAGTTTATAGAATATTTTTAAATAACTTAGCCAGGATTAGTTATTAGTACTTTATTTATGTTTTATCTAGTCATATATCTTATAAGTTAATATGTTTTTGTTATTCTTAGTCTAGATCATAGTTTTGCTTAAATCTTGTCATAAAACCTTCAAAAATCCAAAAATAGATAAAATAGCTTATGTCTAGATTAATTCTTATTTAGCTGTTAAATTAGGTTAAGTAAGTTAGTGTTAAGCTAAAAATTGTCTGGTTATCAAATTTTTGTCATTAGATTTCATTTTTAAGCTTTTCTCAAATTGCTCATTTCTGAAAGGGGTGTTTGGTTTAAGTAATTTTGACCACCATAAGTCAATCAAAATTAGGAAAAATACTTTGGTAAGCTGAGTTTTATTAAGTAAACAAGTTTTAAATGGAATTAAGAGTTTAGTTTGTAATTTTAAGGAAGTTAAGGCTTATTATGTATCTGTCAGCACCATGGGAGGGTTTTTGTCTAAAGTGTGATTGTTAAAACTTAATTTAAGCTCCTTGAGCTTTTGTGTGAGATTGATTTGTGTTTGTACACTCTAAAGGAGTGTGTCCAAGTGCATGATTACCAATTAGGTATCCTGCACCATTGGTTTTGTGTTTGTGCAAAGTGCACCAGCAGGAACAACTTAGTTCCTGCTGTCACTTTAAGATATAATTTTAGCTAGTAATTGTAGAAGTTAGGAGCTTAGGTTTAGGTTTAAGTTTTGTTTTTTATAAGCCCACCCCCCCGCATCCACCCATTCCTCACACCCCACCCACACCCACTTAATTATAGGATAGGGCTTATTTTTCATTTCCAAACTAGATTGCTAGCTTAAATTTTGCTTTAAAAATAGCTTATCAGCCAAGAAAAGCCAAAAATAGTAGGATTAATATTTAGTTTCTTAAAATCTAAATTCTAGCTTAAGGTAGTAGTTTTTGTTGCTTAAATAGATAGATAATAAGTAGCTTAATAAGTTCTCTATAGCTCATAATCTAGTTTGTCCTTTTCATGTGTTTTAGCTTATCTAAATTTCATGCACTTTTGCTTATTTCCTAAGATTGCTATTTTGTTCCTTAATTTTAGTAGCTTAAATGAATTTCCAGCTCTATTTTCTTTTCACAATAAGCTCAAGCAACTTATAAGCTTTGCAAAACTTCTTTTAGCTTTCATTTTGAACTCATTTTGAGCTTTTTACAGCTTATTTACTAAAACCTTAAGATAAAGCCTTCCCACTAAAGTCAGCTTAAAGATAAGCTCTTATTGAGCTTATCAGTTGGTTTCAGCCCATAGTGTTTTCATTAAAATTGTTCCCACCAGCTTGTTTTACAACTTTGCTCTTTTAAGTTTTTAGTAATAAGCAGTTTTAAATTCTCAAGTGCTTAAAAGGACTAGGCTTGTAGTCGGGCTGGGCTCTCAGGGGCTGAAAGTGTAATTTTCTAAGTTTCTTTAGTTGCATAGTTAGTCCTTGTCAGTTTTCTTTTATTTTTAATTAATAAATTAGGTTTAGATTTTAATTAGTTTAATTAGTCTTTAATAAAAAGTAAAAATTAGGGCTTTTATTTTTTTAAAATTTCTGCACACTTTCTTTATTTAGTATAATTTTTATAATATTTTTAGGATTCTAAATTTAATAATTTTATTATTTTTTATAGTTTTTAATTTGTGTTTGTTTTTTAATTTTTAGAACAAATCTATCTTTTAATCTAAAAAAGACCAAAAATAGTTATTCCTTTTTCTAAAATATTCATTTTACATTATTTATTTAGGAAAAATATACATTTCAATATTATTTATTTTTTTATTATTTCTAGGAATTTATATTAGTTTTAATAAGTTTTTTAATTCTTAAAAAAATCTAAAAATCTTAAAAAATATTTTTCTTTTTCTTAAAATTTTCTTTTTTCAATAATTAGGTTTAGAACTTTATTTGCATTTTTAAAGTTTTATTTAGTAGGTTTGCTTATTGTTTCCCGTTATTTGGTTTAAATTGTTTAGTGCCTTTAATTTTCCATTTTAATGTTGTTTTGTTATTTAGTAGTCATAGCTTTCAAATCATCTATTTTCTTATTCAGATCATAATCGGACTTAAACAAATAATATATGAGGTTTCAATTCACTAGCGTGGGGAAACGTACACCGGGTTGTTCATACTTTCCGGTAATATACGGATTCTTTATATATCTTGTGAGTGGAATTGTCAAAGGGTTACTTTGGGATTTCCATTATTTATCTATAAGTATATTATTTACTATGTCTGGTAACCTTACTATCATATAGTAATAATGGAAAGTAATGGCGTATAGCATGCAATGCTACGTCAATGATTTGATGATTTTGTGTTATGCATTTATGGGAAATGTGGCATAATAGAAACAAGTGAAGTGAGTAAAATTTGGATTATTATAGTGGACTTTCTAAATATAGAAAGTGAAATGTGAAATGAAAAGGTTTACCCAAATTAGCTTAGGTTTTTATTGAAAACTTAAGGTAATGAAGATAATTAGTTAATTAACAATTAAAGAAAAGAGAAAAAAATATAAATAACATATTATATGTATAAATTTCAAAATTTAAAATAAAAATAAAAAAAATATAATTAAGGGGTGTTGTGGGCCGGTTTTGGATAAAGGGGAAAAAGGAAACAAATTTGACTATAATTAGGACTCTTAGTATAAATACAAAACCAATAAAAACCCTATATCACTTTTCTCCTCCTCCCTCCCCTGTTCAGCCGATCCATCAAGAAAAAGAAAAAAAAGTTTTTTTTTTCAAGAACAAGTTTGGTGAATTTGTGTTTTAAGATTCAAGGTTTAGGTAAGTTTCAATTAAGCTTTTCTTTAGTTTTTCTTTAAAACATGTAACAATTAATATGATGGATCTTTAGGGTTATGAAAAATTATGTAATTAAGGATTTTTTAATTATGCTAGATTCGTTTTGGTTTAATTAGGAATCTTATGGTGTAACGTGGTTCAGAGTTAGATCGCAGTTGTTATTCATGTATTAGGTTGGAGCATAATTTAGGGCTATGTTCAACTGATGATATCTAGATGTTAAAAAAGTGTTTTGATGTGATTTAAAAGCCTAAATTGTAGTTTAGAGAGTCTATTTTTCAAAAAGTTCAGCCTCGATTGATTTGAGTTTCAGGAAGTTAGTCAATTGGTCGAAACAGATTAGTTGTTCAAAACAGTGAATACGGTTCAGTATTAGGTCATGTTTTTACAGAGGTTAAAAAACCTAACTTAAAAGTGGAATTAATGATAGCCAAATCTACAGAGTTTGACGAGTTCAATATGTAATTAAAGAACCTAGAAGAAGTGCTTCTGATTGTGCTTAAGTGTGATATTTAAGGTCATACTTTTTAGTGTGCAATCAGATCCGAATTGGGATAGTTTTGAAGTTAGATTTTATTTGGGATAGTTACACATGTAATGGGAGCTTGGGAATCACAAGTTAGTTAGTAAACTCATGAATGAACTTAGATGATTTTTGGTATAATTTATAAAGGTCAGCAAGTAAGGTTTTTAAGTGGGTAAAGATACAGTAAAATTCTGCATTATCGAATCAATTGTAGTTAACTAGTGTAATGTGTTAACGAGATGGTTAAGGTTGGGCATGGTGTCGGGGTGACCCATGATGGTTAATCAAACCCTTAGACATCCATCATGTGTGAGTTACATGGACTATAGATTTTAGCTTGGTCGCGTGTAACCGTGTTTTATTTATTTGTATAGTTACGTGTTAAGATTTGGAAGCTGCGTTTGAGCATTCAGGTGAGTTTCATAGTCCCTCTTTTCACATCGCTTTTAAATTGGGATGGAAATGGATTTGAAATATTCTAATTACTGTGATTATGTGTCTTTATTTTGAAAGTGTATGGACTTTACTTGGCTATTGTATGTTACGTGTTAAATGCTTATGTGTATTTGGATCGGGGGTAACGTTCCTACCCATTTGTTGTGATATTGGATCAGGCGGTAACTGTTACTACCCATGTAAACGTGATGATTTATTTAACGGGGTAACGTTCCTACCCAAGTGTTGATACTTGTTGGATCGAGGGACACGTTCCGTTCCTATGCTCGTTATGGTTACATTTGCATGTTAGCTTGTATGATAGTATAGTAATTGTCCTGCCATGTTTGCATTAATCACGGTAATTGTTTATAAGCTTTGATTTTCATGTCTTAAACCTATGACTCTCACCAACCTTTGTGTTGATGTTTTAAGCATCATTTTCAGGTAACCATCTTGAGGATGTTGAAGTTAAGAAGAGTGGCTAGTGAGACCGTAGGCTTGCATACGGAGTCATTCTCCTAGAGATTTTATTTATGTCATTTGAATTGTTTGATACTTGGTTGTTATTTGATTGTTTAGACTTTTGGAGTATGTTTCCTTGTGGTATGACTTTGCTATCATAATGCAAGACTCCTTTATCTTGTGTTAGATATTGTCATGACACATTGTGTCTCATTTGTTTATCTATTTCATTTAGTTCTCTCTATTGTTGACACCATTGTGTGTGATGTATCCTGATGTTACGCCTCGTGTTTCCGCCTAGGCGGGGTATGATAGATTGGTAGCAGAGCCTTTGGTTATAGAGAAGTAGGTAGTTGAGCCTAGACTATAACCTAGGGGCCCTTCATGTAGATGCATTTAGGGCTTAAGTGTTTAATGCTATAACTACTATGATTCCCCTCATTTTTGCTTAGCGTATATTATCTTGTTATTTTATGCAAAGTTGTCTTTTAGTTATTTTGCCTGCCATTATCTGATATGATATGTATTACTTTCTTAGTATTTTAGCTATGTTTTTCCCCTACCCGTAAGAAGTCTCGTTGGGGAACTGTTTTCCCAATTGGACTTAAGCGTTATAAGGAGCATCTTGTGGAACCAAATGAGCGAGGATAATTGATCATTTGTCGGATGCGCATAATAGGGCTGGACCCGCGGAGTCGGGTGATTCTTGCGGAGGCAAAGTCAAACCCAAGCGAGGCCCAGCATAAGTTTATCCCGTCTTTTACCTCGTCATGTTGTTATTGATTATTTCTTTCGGATATTTCGTATTTTGGGAATTGTTACGAGTATTTTGTTCCTTTATGTCGTTTCAATTTTATTTTGATATAAGTAAGTAGTTATTTGATGGAGCATCCTTTATGTGTTAAGTTGGAGTGGTTTAAGATGTGCAATGTGGAATATGTGCTTATATGTAAATTATGATTGAAATGGGTAATCTTGGAAGTAAGTACACGTGTGAAAGGAGACACTTATAATTATGGTGGCCAACATAATTATAAAGGCATCACACACGTAGACTTGTGACCATGATTGCATTTATTTGTGTTTGGTTGTAAGGTGGTAGTGTAATATGTTTTTTTATATGTGTATTCATGATAAGGATGATGGTATGGGTAGAGAATTAATCTCTTACCCTAATTGGAGGATATGTTAAGTTGAGTTGTATAGATAGTAAGTTTCCCTTCTATCTAGTATTTGTAGATACCTAGTATTGCTATTATAGAGGTTGCTCGTTTGCTCGGTTGTTTGTTCGAATTTCCTAAGTCTAAGCTTAACATCCCCTCATCGTACTTTGTTAGTAAGGATACCCTATTTTTCCTATTCGACATCTCAATGTATATTAGTTGTTCGGAATCTGCTCTTTTGGATATAGGCGCGTTTCATTAGTTCTTTCGTTGCATTGATTACTCGTATGAGTATCAAACGTTTCTTTAAGCACTAATTGTTCCTAACATATTAGTGTGGAGCATTACTCCCTTGGTTGTATATCCCTTGGTTTTCGTAACCCGTTGGCGACGTGTTAGTATCGATGCTTTTAGGTTTGCTCTGTTGATCATTATTTTGGATAAGACCTTACGTTTTCTTTTGGGTATGTAACGTCTTGCATCGGTTTTCTTGTACGAGTTCGTTTGATTTTATTTTGAGTATACGGTTCCTAGTATTTTCTATCGTTTTCAAACAATAAAATTGTGTGAGAGTCTGTACGTTGTTTTACGATCCCTTTTGGTATTATGATGTCCTTTGTTTGAGTAACATATTTTATAATTGATGTCTAATTATAAAAGCCCTTTTGAAGTATTGTGTTAGTGTTTGGGAAAAACAGTGTTTAAAATGATCTTTATAAATAGAATATATTTAAATGGCCTATGCAAATAGGATATGAAAATCGTGATTCATAGTGGTAAGGTACGATACACCATTAGATAACCATCTCTAGATTTTTTTGACAATTAGAATGAATTTTATAAAGATTACATTTAAGACAATTTTATTTATTATTTAAAATGATTTTTATACTTAAAGTGACTTTCTTCATTTTAAATTGATTTTTATAAAAACATTATTTAATTTGGTCTTTCGAGTAAAGTCGATAATTGGTATAAGAATTTTCATATTTCGTATTGATATTTTTATGTGTTCATTTGTTGTGGTACGCCGGTTGATTTTCTTTCGTTGCGTTTTCACTCAGTGCATATACGTATCCTTTCTTTCAAAGGATTCTTATGTCATTTGATCCACGTCTATTTGCATATGTAGAATCTCCTATATGCATTCTAGCATTTGACTCGATATTCGTTTGTTATCCTATTCAATTGTTCGTAACCCTTGAAGTTTGTTGTACGTTGAGTGTGGAAGCTTTGTGTGATTGTTCGGATATGGAGCTGGTTGTCCAGAGGAAGTTTGTGATGTATGTCATGAGTAAGGTGGTAGGATTCGTTGGAGGTGTTGAGATTCTTCGGGGTTCATGGGCTATGTTAAATAAACTCCCCTTGGCCTTCTCATTGGTGCTAATATTTGTTCATGATTGCACCTTGCGGATTGAAAGTACTAACCTTCTGATGTCTACAATTGTATGATGGAGATTCGTGTGTGAATGAACTGTACTCAAGAAGTCGTGAAAACCTTAATGAACACAAAGGTATATGAACCAAAATTGAGTGATATTTCCATTGTACGCAATTTTATTGATGTGTTTTTGAAAGATTTGTTGATGACCATCGCAGCGACAAGTTGAGTTCCGTATAGATTTAGTTCATGGAGCGACGCCGGTCGCGAAGTCTCTATTCGTTTGGCCACCCACACCCCCACTTTACCCTCGTGAAAATGCAAGAATTGTCTGGGCAACTTCAAGAGTTGCAAGACAAGGGTTTATAACGACCTTAGTCATTTTCCGTTAAGGGAGCTACTACCCCAAACCGTGTTTTTTGTGTTCAGAAGATGGATGGTTCTTTTAGCATGTATAGTGAATTCATAGGGAGTTGAACAATTAACTGTTAAAATCCGTTATCTCTCCCTTAGGATTGATGACTTGTTTGTCAGTCAAGGAGCGTGTCCTTTCTTTAGATAGATTTTCTGGTCAGGTTATCATCCAGCTACTCGACGTGCATGAGGATGCCATCAAAGACCGCATTTCGAACGAGATACAGACATTTTGAGTCTACGGTTATGCCTTTTGGGTTAACCAATGCACCAACGGTTTTCATGGACTTAATGAACCGGGTTTGCAAACCGTACTTAGGTAGGTTTGTCATCGTATTCATTGATGACATTCTGGCCTACTCAAAGTCGAAGGAGGAACATGAAGTTCATTTGAAGTTAGTGTTGGAGTCACTAAGGAAGGAGAAGCTGTATGCTAAGTTTTTTTAAGTGTGAGTTTTGGTTGGAAGAAGTGCATTTTCTTGGTCACATGGTCAACCATAATGTATTCACGTGGACCCGAGTAAGAGTGAGGCAGTGAGGAATTAGATGATTATTCTTAGGATTGGCAGGTTACTACCGACGTTCATCGTGAATTTTTTTAAGATTGTTGAACCCCCTTACTTCCCTAACTGAGAGGAATCAGAAGTATGAGTGGAGCGTAGAACAAGAAGAGGCTTTTCAGACTTTGAAGAATGATTTGTGTGATACTCCGATAAAGCGAATGTAGTGGGTGATGCGTTGAGTAGAAAGGAGAGAGTGAAATCAAGACGAGTAAGAGGAATGATACTGGCAGCCCAAAGTGAGGCGTTCAAGCAAGAGAACGTACTCGCAGAAAGGCTACATGGTTTAGATCAACAGATGGAAAGAAAAGGAGACGAGAGTTTGTACTTTATGGATCGAATTTGGGTTCTATTGGTAGGAAGTGTAATGGATGAGGCCCATGCATCAAGGTACTTGGTACATCCGGGAGCGGATAAGACGTACTATAACCTTGGAGACATGTATTGGTAGCCACGTGTAGAAAAGGATATAGCTACCTATGTTAGCAATTGTCGGATTTGTTTAAGAGGTGAAGGCTGCAATGTCAAAGACTTTTGGCTTGCTGCAACAGCCTGAGATACTTGAGTGAAAATGAGATAGAATCACCATGGATTTTATCACTAAATTTCCAAGGTCAAAGTAGTGAGTATGATGTGATTTGGGTGATGGTCGATAGACTGACCAAGTTAGCTCATTTTCTAGCTATACAAGAAGATTTCAAGATGTAAAGTTGGCAAGGATTTATATTGATGAGATAATAGCAAGGAATGAAATTTTGGTGACGATCAACTCAGATTGAGATGGATGATTTACCTCGTGGTTTTGGCAGACGCTGCAGAAAGTGTTAGAGACGCGATTGGATTTGAGTACTGCTTAACATCCTCAAGCGGATAGACAAAGTAAACGTATGATTCAGACTTTAGAGGATATAATGAGGGCATGTGTTATCAATTTTGGTGGTAGTTATCATTTGAGCATTCAGTGTGCTCCGTTTGAAGCTTTGTATGGAAGGAAATGTAGGTCGCCTGTTCTATGGGCAGAGATTAGAGAGAGTAGTTTGACTGGACTTGAGTTAGTACAAGAAACGACTGATAAGGTAGTGTTGGTAAAAGAAAAGCCCAAAGCGACGAGAGATTGTCAAAAGAGCTATGTTAATTATAGGCGTAAGCCGTTAGAGTTTGAGGTGGGAGATCGTGTATTGTTAAAGGTGACGCCTTGGAAGGGCGTAGTTCATTTTGGAAAGAAGGGTAAGTTAGCACCGAGATATGTAGGACCATTTGAGATCCTTGAAAGGATTGGACTTGTAGCTTATAGGTTGAGGTTACCTGAGGAGTTGAATAGCGTGCATGACACCTTTCATGTGTCAAATCTAAAGAGGTGTCTGGCGGATGCTAATTTGCATATGCCATTGGATGAGATAAAGGTCGACAAGACACTTCGTTTTGTCGAGGAACCTGTAGAGATTATGGATCGAGAAATTAAGAAGTTAAAACGTAGGAAGATAGCGCCTGTGAAAGTTGGAGGGAATTCGAAACGTAGTCCAGTTCACTTGGGAGCGTGAAGACTATATGAAGTCTAAGTATCCTCATTTATTTGTTGATCATGCTGTTGAACCAACTAGTTAAATCTCATGACGAGATTTCCTAAAGGAGGGGATACTGTGACACCCATGATCTGAGTAGGTTAGTCATACTGTTAGGTTTGGCTAAGAGTTCATTTTATGTGTTTAAGTGTAGTACTATATAGTGTTATGGTGCAAGTCGAGTTAAGTATGGTGCTTTAAATCAATGTGGGTGTAATGATCATTTTCATTTTGAATGCATTTATGTTTGGTGATGAGTATTCTATTTGTTCACGTGTAGTGATAATGGAAAGGAATGACGTATTGCATGATAATGCTACGTCAATAGTTAGATGATTTTGTGTTAAGCGTTTATGGGAAATGTATCATGTTGGAAATAAGCGAAGTGAGTGAAATTTTGGGTAATTATAGTGGACATTCTAAAAAATAAAAGTGAAATGAAAAGTTATTTTAAAGAAGTTTTGAGTCAAAATGGATTACCAAGTTTAACATAGGTTTTTTTAAAAACTTAATGGTATTGAAGGTTAATATGTAATTAATGATTTAATAAATAAGAATAAATAATAAATAAATATATAATAAAATAACTAATAATAATAAAAAAAAATATGGGGGAATGCCGATCGGACCCAAAAGAAAAAAAATGGAAAAGTTTCGAGATTTAACTAGACTTTTATACTTTTATTAAACCGTTAACCCATTATAATTTCGTGTATTTTTATTCCTTCCCTCCTCTAATTGTGACGACCTTCAATCCCTAAGAACAAGGAAAAACAAGTTTTGATTCAAGAATTTAAGAGCTAGATCACGTGGAGCAAGTAAGAGCGCTAGGTATTTATTCTATTCTTATTTAACTTTTAACCATGTAACAATTAATTATGATGGATCTAGGGTTTCATAAAATTCAAAATATTAATGATATTTGATGATGATAGAATAATTAGGGCTTGATTAGTGGCATGTCATTGCAAGTGGTTAGTTAGATTTGCGTTAAAACTTGATTTAGGGTTGAGCAGAATTTTAGGTCGTGTTCAATGACTGATATCTAGATGATAAGAACGTGTATTGATATGTTTCTTGATCCTATGAATAATCCAAAAGAGTCTACTTTCCATAAAATCCAGCCTCGAAAGTTTTTAAAGTCGGGAAGTCATTCAAATGTTGGTTGCACTAAAAGTTGATACAAACAGTACATACGCTCATATTTAGATCAGTTTAAGGCAGGAGTAAAACCCTAACTAAAATTAGAATTAAACTTAGACTTATATAGTATTAAGTTCATTATTTAATTATAAAGGAAAAACCAGAAGGATACTTCTAATTTATGATCTAAGTATGGTTCCATAATTCCTAAACCTCTTTATAGTGTCAATCAATCCGAATTAGGATTGTTTTTTTTGAAGTTTGATTTTCTTTAGGAGTAACTTGTGCATAGTAAATGGCTTTTGAGAATCCAATGGTAGTTATAGGACACATAAAAGAACATAGGTGATTTTTGGTATAATTTATAAATGTCATTAAGTAAGGGTTTTGGGTACGTAAAGAGACACTAAAATTCTGCAATTCTGAGTTAATTGTAAGTAGCTAGTGTAAAGTGATAATAAGCAGGAGTTAAGGTTAGGCTGGGTGTCGGGTGACCCATGATGGTTTACTAAACCCTTATACCTCTACATAATGTGTTTACATGACCGAGCTTTTTAGCTTGGTTCGCTGTACCGAGTTTATATTATTTGTATAGTTTGCGGTAGAGATTTGGAAGCTGCGTTGATATCCAGGTGATTTCATAGCCCTAACTTTTTCTATGATTTATTGGTGTGGAAATGATGCAAAGTGTTTGGAAATGTTTTGATTACTGTGATAATGTGTTGTCAAAGATGCATGGACTATACGTGACTATTGTATGTTGTGTGCTACATGTTTTGTGATATGATATTGAGAATTGTGAACCAAGTCAGGGGGGATCACCTACAAGTATCCATGGCCTGTTTAGTGGAAGGTACTGTGGCCTAGCGGACAAGAAGGTTACTTTGAGAGTACCCATGTCCTGGGCTAAGGGGCTAACCATAGGGACCTTGGTACGATATGAGACGTCTTGTTGTCGTTTGCTGGTTATTTATGTGATTGATTGGATTTGCATGTTATCCTGTATGGTAGTTCATTTATAGTCCTGCAATGTTTTCTTTATTATCACAGTAATTTACAGTTATGGATTTAATTTTCGTGTCTTAAACCTATGACTCTCACCAACTTTATGTTGATGTTTTAAGCATCATTTTCAGGTAATCATGTTGAGGATGTTGATGTTAGGAAGAGTGGCTAGTGAGACCGTAGGCTTGCATGCGGAGTCATTCTCCTAGAGGTTTTATTTATGTTTTTTGAATTGTTTGCTATTTGATTGATCATTAGATGTTTAGACTTTGGATTATGTTTCCTTGTGGTATAACTTTGTCATCTTAATGCAAGACTCCTTTATCTTGTGTTAGATATTGTCATGACACGTTGTGTCTTATTTTTTTATCTATTTCATTTTAGTCTCATATATTGACACCTTGGTGGTGAGATGAATATCCATGATGTTACGCCTCATGTTTCCGCCTAGGCGGGGTGTGACCAAGCCCCAACCCTAAGTCTGATTCTAGGGTTGGGGTAGGTGTTTTTCCAGCAACTTAGAAGACCTATATCAATCCTTAAACATCTTGTAATAGTTTGATTATCATATCTATCTTAATTCATGCCTTCAATTCCTTTTGTTGATTAGATTTTCTCCTTGCTTAATGTATGCTTGCAATTCATCTAGTAAATTATTTTGGAATGCATAAAACCTTTGTATTAAATTGATTAGAATCTTTGTTATTTGTGACATATTCATTGAGTCTAATTGATTATAGTATTATTTTGATAAAATTCTTTGTTTCCCTAATTGCTTCTTGTTGATGGATGTATGCGTTAGGCTCTAGAAAACCAGCTTTTGTCTGTATCATTGTTGATATGTCTAGGGAAACGTGATTGTGTAGAAAGGATACCATGGGTAACAGTCTTCATACTACCTTACCCCTTATATGGTTGATCCCTCCTAAGATATTTCAATTGCATGCAATATAATCTTAGGAGCCTTGTAATAGTCTTCATACTACCTTACTTGCGTGTTGCCTTAACTGAATATTACATAGACGACGGGTTCGTGTAATCCGTTCATGAATTAGGAAATACTTGCACATTACATCTTAAGTGTGACAAAGCAATAGGTAAAATTGGATAGCTAGCAAGGAGTAGTGCATCCCAGGTGAATACGCTTCATAGTATAATTGTTATTTAGTTTATTAGTAGTTAATTAGCTTAAAACCAAAACCTCTCTAAAACCAGAATTTACTTGCTTTTGTAAAACATAAAAACACAAAAATAATCTTTCTTCAACCCTTAGACCTTAGTGAACATTTGATCCGGCCTTCACAGTGCTATTCCCTTAGAGAACGATAACAACCCCCGAGCCTTGCCTATACTACACTGCAATGAATAGGTACACTGCCTAGGGAGTTGTAAAACTTCGTGTTGAAGTCGTACGACTACCGCATCAAGTTTTTGGCGTCGCTGTCGGGGAATAACGTAGGTTTCGAATTCAATCTAGCTTAGGTCTACTGACAAGATTCCTATCAAGTGAGATTTAATTTCTTGTCAAGTAGCTTTCTTTTAGTCTATCTCTTCTTTATGTAGTTGTTCGTAAATATGTCATTCGCCACCATGGCGGATGAAATCACACTTGATTCGTTAACAGAAGAACAATTTGTTTGCTTCATAGAATATTACCATGAAAATTATCCGAAAGATTTTAAAAGCGACTTAGAGAATA
Source organism: Tanacetum coccineum (assembly GCA_026074375.1). NCBI lineage: Eukaryota > Viridiplantae > Streptophyta > Magnoliopsida > Asterales > Asteraceae > Tanacetum > Tanacetum coccineum. The sequence goes on from BQNB010009600.1 coordinate 63,059, forward strand.
TTGAGGAAATATGTAAGATGATGAATGGTGGAGTAGAATATCCTCACATACAAAATACCTCATCTAGTGAAATTAAAGAACCATATGAGCCTTCACCTAGGATGTATTCGTATAAACAACCTTCGTGTTTAGGATCAAATTTTGTTGGTGAGACCCTTAGGAAAAGTGACCAATTGCATCAAACTTTTGAGAAGAGCTCCATAGCAATGACCTGTAAGTTAGATGACATGATAGAATTGCTTAAGTCACAACCTAAGAGAACATATAACGAGGATTTAAAATGTGAGATAGTTATGGTTAAGATACCTAAGTGCATGGCATGGTTAGATGATGAGCCCATAGGTGATCTAGATACGATGGAGGATAAGGTGGATAATCCGAGCCCACAATGCACCCCACAAATCCTCCCATCAATTGCGTTATACACACCGCCCATGACTCACCCGGAAGAAGTAGAAGAGACTATAGGAATCCCAGTAGAGGTAGAACCTTTGGACCACATGAAACTAGAGGATCTAGGCTTAAATATTAATACTCATGACCTCTTTCTTAGTTCTAAGGTATTCGAATAGTAATTTTTTTTTTTTTTTTTTTTTTTTTTTTTTATTCTAGTGTTGATGAACCGGAGCCTCAACTTTTACCTAATTTTTCACCCTTAGATGTAAATCTAAGAGACAAAAGTGGAACCGACCCACCCATCAACCCATATAGTCCGGGTAGTTTTAGGATGAAGGTAGTAAAACCCTTGACCATTCACACACCGCCTTCACCTCACGTGGCATACTTCCATCGAAATGGTGTGTATTGCTACTATCACACACACACCGCCTTAACCTCAAGTGTAGGGGAGACCCACCTTTTATGCGTCAAATAAGCGTAGAGTCAGGCTCGTGGCTTGAACAAAAATAACTTAGAGTCATATGATTGTATTGTCAAATCTCAGGGTTTATGTAGTATTTGGTACAGGAAATAACTTAGAAGATTGTGTATAGGAAATTTTTCATCAAAAACAACAGTGAATTTTACACAGAGTGTACAAGACAACGTTACTAAATTGTACTGACGCCGTTAGCTCGACCTCTGGGACGACGCAAGGATAATTCCCTGACGCGTCATGAGGCCAACTACTAAAAAATTCGAAATTTTAAGTATTTTTGAAAATATAACTTTTGTAACATCTAAAATATGTAATTCTTTTGTAAATCTACAAAAACATATGATTATGAAATTACTCTCGTCCTATCTTTATTGGTTTTATAGGGTCTAAACTTAGTTAATGAGGTTGTATTTATCATTCATCGTGGATTCTACGCTTGGTGTAGTTTTCTTTGTATTTGATTTACAAGTTATATTTGATGAGAAGAAGCTTGGAAGTTCTTAGGAAGTTTTCATTAGATGATTCTTGGATGATAATTTAACCAGTTATCGCATGTTTCTTCTCCATTATTGAGCAAACCAGTGGAGTACTAGTTTTTTTTACTTGTTTTCTTTTCCCTTTATTCGTTCTTACGGGTACTTCTATAGAACATTAGGGACAATGTTCAACTTAAGTGTAGGGGGAAAATAAGCCTTAGAAACTATTCTTTCATTTGTCATTTGCTTTGTTCTTAAAATGATGGGTAATATATCGAAACATAGCATAAAAAGTAATTTTGACCAAAATTTAATTTTTTTTATGACACATACCGACGAAAATCGAGTATTATTAGTGTCTCATGGATAGGAATTTATATGACTAGCACAAAAACCCTCATAATTCCACCCTAAAAATGTGAGGTTAACCTTTAGATCTTTAGGAATTCGGGTATCCATTATTGATACCCAAGATAATTTATACACCTTTAGCTTTCTCGAGTTAAAGAGTGAGCAGTCATAAGTATCTATTCCGTCGTTATGGATGTGTACGTATGGTTTTTGAGGGTCCTAATGAACTGAATGGATCTTTGCAGCCTATAAAGGATGATAGCCAGGATGTATAAATACAAATGACTATGTAGAAACAATGACTATAACTAATGCTATGTGTTTAATTTAGCGGAATCTCAACACAGAACTTAAGAAGAACAATGAACGAACTGAATAACACTAATATTAATGATTCTTATGAGGATTAACAGCTTGCTAGACTATGATATTGCATATGATTTTCTAAGCTTGTGTATTTGTCTGTGTTCCTCTCTTGTCGTCTCTCTGTTTAACTATGCCAAAAGTGATCCATTTATATATTAAGGATAACCCTAAAAGGCTTACATATCTTTTTCTAAAATATCTCATAAATATCTTTTAAATATCTTCTCAACGGTACTAACTAACTTTCCACTAATGGTACTAACTAACTAACAGTACTTAATACTTTGTAATGTTGGTACTAAGTATAACTGTCAAAACTAACTATTTGTATTGTCGGTACTAAGTTAAGAAAACATTTATAATCCCAAGACAATCTCCCTTAAACATGAGTTTAAACTACTATTTAACTTCATGTTACTTCAATCCTTTAAGCTTCTTTTTAAACGCACAGAGGATGTATCCAAACATTCTTAACATTACTCTTTAATCTTGTACACTTTATCCTTCCTTTACCAGCAACCTTGTCTTTTTCAGCAAATTCACAACATCTTTTTAGCTTACCAGCACATCTTTTTACCTACAATCCAACTAAGTTGCTTTGGAATTTTGGCAAACTACAGCCATTAACGATTAATGTTCTTTACCAGTAAGCCGATTGCTCTGGGATAGATAACTCCTCATTTAAGAATATGGTGAGTTTAATACCATACAGTTTTTGGTAAACCCGTCAACCCATCAATGGATTTGATTTGTCTTTAACCAATACCTTTTAGTTTGACTAGCCCAATGCTTCATTGTCATAACATGGTGCATCGATAAACCGTTTATTTATTATCTATAGTTTTTAGCAAACTATCAGCACTCAACAGATTTGGAGTAGATCCTTTACGCAAGAACTGTTTGATCTTGGACTAGCTAAACTCTCACCAAGAAGCAAGGTGAGTTGAGAACCCTATAATTTTTTGTAATTATAAACCATAAAACGGATTTGAGAGTCTGTAACCTCAAGCCGTTTGGCTTGTGACTAGCCAAATTTCATATGCCTGTTAAGCATGGTGAATTGAAAACCATTTTTTGTGTGTGGTTAGCAACACTCAATCCCTTTCTCACTTCCATCAGTCTATTCTTTAGATTCTAATTAGCAAGTACATTCTTGATAAATTGTAATCAATACCAATCTATAGTACTTTCTTCCTTCAGACACTAATGTTTAGCTTTTAGCATTTGCATCAGTGAATTCCTTTTTCAAAGGATACTTCTTCTCTATTAGTCATGTAACACTAATCCTATCAATCAGTCTCCAAAGTGGAGAACACCTGAAGAACTATACAGCTTCCAACTGACTATTTTCCATTCATGTTGTGAGTTCCAAAACTTATCTTGTTTATCTGGATTGAACATAACTATCAAATCTCCCCAAAGAACTTTATCAAAACCTTCAGGAATCTTATCTTGATTATATGAACCCCAGCAACAAGTTTATATATTAGCATCTAAGTCCTTCTCAGTCAACACTGAAAGCACTCATATTCAATGTGCAGAAGCATCTCATTTAGACCATTACGTCTTGTTACCACATTCCATATTAATCTCTTCTGATCTTTTAGTTTCTCAAACTGTGGTTTAGTGCCAAGATTCTCAGTCTTCCATCATGATTGGAATACTTCTGTCAAGTATTTCATAATCTATCTTCCTTGTCCTCATCTGGAGCATTGTCTAGCACAATCTCATACTCTTCATTCTCTTTCTCAATGTTCAAATGGTCATCTTGATAATATCTTGTTTTAATCTTCTTTTTCTTGACTTCGTCTTTTTCCTTGTACCGTCTTTCTCTTCTTGTATTCTCTTCTCGTTATATCCACTCCAAATGACTTCGTTCAATTAGATTCCTGCTTTATCTCTCTCCTTTGGAGGAAATCTTTCTTATTCAGTCTTTTTGATTCAGTCTATCTTCTTCAACAGACCCAATACAATGAAATCTTCATCTGACCTTTTTTCTTTTCATACATTGGCTTGTATGTCTTCAAACTATTACTCTTTAACTCGAATGTTTGAAGTTCCCCACATGTCTTTAAGTAGTCATCATCTGATTTCTTAATTGAAGTCTTGGTTGGAAGGTCTGTTTCTTGATGGCCTCTGAACTTTGTCTAGCCAAGGAATTTTCTCTGAGCAGCAATTGAATCATGAAGAACTTTGCCTTTCTCTATGTGAACAGAAATACTGCTCTCTTTCTTGCTCTTGAGCTTCTCAGCAAGAATTTTTGGTCTGCCTCAATTCTTGCCTTTTATATCATCAAAGTTTTTTAATGAGAAGCTTCATTTGTTGCTATTTTCTTCAGCAATCTTGTTTCTTTCTATTCATTCTTCCTCTCTTTCCCATTCTTCTTGAATTTTCCCTAGCCATTTTCTTCATCACTCTCCAAAGCCCAAGCGTTTTGAATTTCTTCACAGCTTGAGGAATATCATCATCTTCACTTTCAGATTCTTCCTCCTCTTCAATCTCTTCTTTGTCCCTTTGTCTTTTGGATCAACTTTGGAAGAGGCTTAATGTAAGGAAGTGATCTTGGTAGAATAGGCTAGGTCTATCAATTTCTTCAACATCCTTCAACTCTACACCTTTCTCTTTTTCTTTAGAAGCAAGCTTTGGCTTTACTCAATGTGAGGAGAATGTATCTATTGTTTGCATCAACCAAATGTAATAGAAGTAGGGTGTTTTTGAGTGGATGTTTGAGAGGCTTTAGTAGCAATTTTCTTGCTTAGTTTGATCTTCAGTACCTTCTCTTTGCTCTTCAGTACCTTCAAAGATCTCTTCAGTACCCTCATTGTTTTCTTCAGTACCTTCAACTCGTTTATTAGTACTAACTTTGGATCCGTCAGTACTAACTAACGTGCTGTCAGTACTCAACTTTCTCAAGTCGGTACTAGAACTCCTTCCTTGTCAGTACTAACTACATCTTTAGTACTAAGTCTATCTTCATCAAACTCCTTGTCTTCATCCACCATTTCTCTTGTCCTCCCTTCACTTTGAGCATTTTCTTTTTCCATGTGATCAATTTTATCTTCAGGCATTACATCAAACAGAGGATCTCTTTGAACTGATGATTCTCCTTTTGCTTTCTTCCTCCCTTGTTTGGATACAGACTCTTTGTGCACCCTATGCTTCTTATGAGAAGCTCTTCCTTGGGAATCTTTGCTGCAATGAGACACTCTTCAGATATGCTTTATGATGTTTGATGACAGTTTAGCTTGTTTCTTGAGCTTAGTGATCTTAGCCTCAAAGAGTTTAATTTTCCATGGCTTGATCTGAAACCTTTAACATAAATAAGAGATACAAAGATCATAGACATTTTGGAGGGTCATTGCATCCTCATTCCCCGTGAAAGGGATGCATCTTGATGAATGATCTCCCAGAATCCTCACCAGTAGGTTCTGATTGAATCAGAACAAATAGAGTGGGTGTAAGGTTTTGGTGAAGTCTGGGGAAGTCTTGGGAAGGGTCAGGTGTTGCTCAATAATGTACCTCACCTTGGTTGAGTAGAAGATGAGTCAGGCAGTGGCTCATTTGGGACTTCACCAGTGGGGGTAGGAGAGGGTGATGGTTGTTCATCAGATAGTCTTTCTGAGGAAGCACCCTCATCCTGAGTTGGTTGGACCAACATAGTATCAAACAAAGGTGTAACTTTTCCTGAGAAATGTTTGCCCTTCTTAATCATAAAAGAAAAAACTTTACTAGTTAAACTATTTACAGGAAAGTGATCTAAAGGTACAGATATATTAGCTAATTTTCTACCTAAAAATATAGAAATAAAACGAGGATACATTACAAACTTCTTCTTAGCCCTCTAATGTCCTAAGCATACCATCAAAATTAATTAGAAAAATTATACCTTTTGATTATTGTTAAACAAATTACAGCTGTTGGGCAATTAAATTTGTAGAATTTGATCCCAAGAGGTACTTTTTTAAACTTATACAAGATTAATTGTGTGAAATAAAAAACCACCATGGGTGAAAACAAAGCTTATTAAATGTTAACACAGTAGAATCCTCTTCAAACCCATAAGCTGAATAGCATCAAAGATAGGCATATTTGGTAATGAGTCTATCCCATCAGCATCATCAAAAATAAGTATCAGTTCCGAATTGATGCCTCAAGATAACACAAACTTACCAGCTACATTGGCATTAAGTGCCTAACATTGAGAGTTGATTTTTTCAGACTTAGCAAGACCCCCCGTTTCCCCCGAAACTATCAAAACAATGCGTCGAACAACAGGACTTACCAGTGAGCGCAAAAAATGATAAATAAACGTCTTCAAGAAATCAATGACTTCAAGAAACTCAACATTCCCTTCGGTCTTATACCAAATCTGCGATCATGTTTGTGCTTTAGAGACAACACAAGAGCAGACCCATGTTGCTTAGAAGAGAAGATCGTCGTAACCCAGATTAGGGCTTGAAAAGAAGAATGTCAGTTAGAGAGATTGCTTGAGTAAGTGTGCAATTAAGATGGATTCTTATAGGTTTAGGAGACCTAATTTTAAAGAAAACGTTCCAATTTACACTTTGTACCCTTGGCGGTATTTTTCTCCAATGTCTCTTTAGCGGTACAAACTTTGCCAAGCGGTACTAACTTTGCATGGTCAGTACTAACTTTGTCCAAACAAAGAATGAACAATGTAAGTATCAGGAATGCTTCAGCACCATTAGTAACTCTTCTCAGTGATTCTCTAAATCTTCTTAAAGCGTTGATAAGCATCACTTCTAGTTGCTAATATTTCTAGTTGCTAATATTTCTACTAATAGTAGTACTTACTTCTAGGGATAGTTTAAGAGATGCATACTTCCCTCGTCAATAACCATACTCACTAATTTACCTGGCACACATCGCTCCATTGTTACGCATCCCCTTTGTTGTTAAACATGACATAGACATGTCTCTTGGTGGGTCGAACCACACTAGCAAATACTCTTTGGGTGGTCTATATAATCTCATGTCTTCAAAATGCTTCACAAGAGAATTCTTACTCTGAATCCAAGCACAAACAACTTGAGCAATCTTCTTACTCTTGAACAACGCCTAACCTCTTCCTGGAATTGCAAACATGAATTATCGCAAACTGCTTCAGAAGTCGCAAAGTTCACAAACGTATACCCGACATTCAGACAATGCTTAACATCAGTTGGTAGAAAGGTAGAGCATAAGGGTTTAGGGGTTTCTTGGAATAAGTTTGATTTGCCATGGTGTGTTTTACCTCTTTCCATCCATAGATGACCCCTAAAAGTACGGTAAGAAGAAAAATTAGTTCACATTGAGTAGTGTTTATAATTAGATGTGTGTGTGTGTTTTGGGGTGAAACTATGCGTGTGATAGAGATGATATGTTCAGGAGATGAGAGGTGTTATAGACAATACTTCATATTGCCTCCCTTTAACCAATGTAGCTTATGGATTTTACCATCCAATTGAAACAACCAAGAACTGAAATCGGCTAACATCAAATGCCTTGGTTAGTAGATCAGCTACATTGTCATTAGTGTGGATCTTAAGCACCTGTATGAGTTTCTTCTCATAAGCATCTCGTATGAAGTGGTGCCTAATAGCAATATGCTTTGTCTTCGAATGATATACTGGATTCTTTACAATGCAAATGGTGCTTTCATTATCAATGTAGATCTTTGTGTTCATGAAGTTGAACCCATAGTCTAACATTTGATTTTGAATCCATAAAACTTGCCCACAGCAGCTTGCAGCAGCAACATATTCGGCTTCTGTAGTAGAAGTGGCCATAATGGTTTGCTTTTTGCATTGCCAAGTAATGAGTCTCCTGCCAAGAAATTGACAACCTCCTGTTGTGGATTTCCTGTCAAGATTTGCTCTACATAACACTATCTGAGTAGGATTCCAAGTCAAATGAAGACACTTTAGGATCCCAACAGGCCCATTTGGTTTGCCCTTTAGGTAACCTAAAAATCCTTTTGACAGCACTTAAATAGAGGTCTTTGGCGAGTGACTTGAAACCTAGAAACAAGCACAACTACAAACATAATGGTCAGACCAGAGCAGTCACAAACACATTAAGGAGCCCAATCATTGACCGATAGAGATTGACCTCAACATCACTAGCTTCCTCATCTTTGACTAAAGGCTTCTGATCCAATTGGTGTAATTGCAGACTTAACACTTGCAAAGTCTAACTTCTTCAGGATTTTTAGCAACATACTTAATCCTAGGCTAATAAATATACCCTCTGGTTTCTGTTTGACTTGTAGGCCCAAGAAGAAAGTGAGCTCTCCCGATTGAACTCATCCTGAAATCATACACTTCATCAATGTATCCTCAAACTCATCACATAACCCCAAGACTTCTTTGTAGACCAAGAGATAACATCCACATAGACTTTGAACTAAAATGATATCATGTTTGTCCTTACTTCGAGGAAAAGAGTTTTGTTCCAATTGTCCCTCTTCTGTATCCATTCTTCACAAGAAAGTGGATAAGGTAGCATACCAGCTCTGGGAGCTTGAGTCACCCATACAGAGCCTTAACCACTTCAAGTAGACATCTTCAGGCTACTTAGATCTAGAAACCTGGTGGTTGAGACACAATATACCGGACTTCATCAATCTTGCCCATAGAGAAATGGCACTTTTTCCAACATCCCCCATCTGATAGACTATAAAGCCCATATACAGGCAAATGGGGCGGTGAAAAAGAATCCTTATGCTTCAAGCCTAGCCACAGGAGCAAAAACTTCATCATAGTCTATTCCTTCCTCTTGCATGTGTCCCTGAGCAACCAATCTAGCTTTGTTCCTGACAACCACTCCTCTTTCATCCTTCTTATTTCGGTACACCCACTTTGTACCGATAGCCTTTTTCCCATAAGGCAAATCTACTAGGATCCAAACTATTTTGAAACTCAAACTGGCACCATTCTTCTGCATAGCATCAACCAGCTTTCTATATTCAAGAGCTTCTGAAATCTTCTTGGGTTCATGTTGAGATAGAAAACAAGCAAATAAACAATGATGAAAGTCCTTATGATTGTTTCTCCTTTGCTTTTGAACATAACAAACAATAGCAATGAGCTTCAAACTTTTTAATTACTTAATTCTTGTTTGTACTACTGATGATGGATCTCCTAGAATAAGTGCTGAAGGATGAGAGGGATTAATTCTTGATGTGGGAATAGGACTAACATTCACAACTGTTTCCAAATTTGTGAAGTCAGCCTCTGCACCCTCATCATCATAAGATGAATGTGTAAAGATACCATCAGTAGTATCTTCATGAATATCCTCAAGTGGAGGTATTTCAGAGTCATCTTCCTTGGACATTGGTTGTGTCAGAAAGAGATAGTCCCTATTAGGACTGACATACTAACTGTATTGCTAACATATAAAAAGGTTCGATACCGCTAGCTTTAGATGTTATCTAACAGTACTAAAAATTTAACTAGCTAGACTTTGAGCAGCTCCTGACTGAGTAACCAAGTATCTCAATTCATTGTTCAAGATTCTCCTGAGAGCTTACTGCTCCTCATTATCTTCCCTTTTCTTGCTTTAAAGTCTTGCCAAATCATCCAGAAAGACTTGTTCTTGCGCTCTTGACCTCCTTCCATTCCCCACCTATAATAGTTTTTCGAAGCAAGGAGATGAAATTGTAAGGTCCTCTTATTATCTGATTTTGAAGCAGATGAGTTTGTGGAAGAATAGGAATGCCATATTGGCAGTTCAAAGCAGTCTTGATCAGATTCATCTTCTTTTTCAGAATCCCCAGCATCAATTTTGTCTTTTGTGCCTGTATTTTGGTTAGATTCTTGTTGACCTGCATGAAGGTTAGCTTGATTCTCTGATCTAACAGAATGATAGTTCATAGAATCAGTCAAATAATCAAGGTCAAAAAGCCAATTTGGTCCTTTCCCTGCAACATTGGGTTTGTTCTCTAAGAAGTTTATGTGCAGGTTTTCTTCAACTCTTTTGGTTTCTAAATTGTATACTCTAAAAGCCTTGCTTTGTAGAGAATACCCAACCAAAAATCCCTCATCAGATTTTCCAGCAAACTTGCCCAAGTGGTCTATGGTGTTCAAGATGGTCACACGACACCTAAAAGGTCTTATATAACTTATAATTGGTGTCTTACCAGTTAAAAGTTCATAAGGTGTCTTATTATGAGGCTTGGTCACTAATACCCTGTTTAGAACATAACAAGCAGTACTAACTGCTTCAGCCCAAAAAGTGTTAGGTAAAAATGAATCTGCAAGCATGGTCCTTGCTGCCTCAATAAGGGTCCTGTTCTTTCTCTCAGCAACTCCATTTTGTTGTGGAGTTCTGGCATTGCTGTATTCCCTCTTGATCCCTTTTAACCCACAGAATTCAATAACATCCCTGTTTTTAAATTCTGTTCCATTATCACATCTAATAGTTTTAACCTTTTGATTCAATTGGTTCTCTATTTGTCTTATAAAGTCCTTAAGGATTGCACTAGTTTCATCCTTAGTTCTTAAGAAAAATGTCCAACTAAATCTGCTAAAGTCATCAGAGATAACCAAACAATAGGTCTTATGGTTTATGCTTCTGACTGATGTAGGTCCAAACAAGTCCATATGAAGAAGTTGTAGGGTGTGGCTAATAGAGCTAACTACCTTGGCCTTACAAGAAGCTTAACATCATCACCAAATCCAAATATTATAATGTTCATAATCCATGAATACGGTAACAAATCTAGGATGCATCCATACGCCCCTTAAACAAATAATAATCTTCATAGTGCACATATAATATCATAAGGGGACGGGTAATGAGAAATCACTCACTCCACAACAGGATCATGCCAAAGGTGCATCCAATGACTACGGCCCATGTTACTTTCATGGCTAGGAAAACAATAGTGGCCTTGGTTCTCAAACTGAAGGGTTCAAAGCAAAGCATATCAAAAGTTCATTTCAAAGGATCATAGCAAAGGTTCAATCCAAAGGTTCAAAATATCAAAGAGTAGCATAAGCAGGGTTAAAGTTAGAACATGAATCAATCATAAAGAGAACCAAGATAAAAGGTGCTCAAGTAAATTAGCAAATCACATAAGTAATCAAAGATAGAAGAGGAATATGTCATGAAAACCTTAACGGATAAGGTCAGAAATATCTGTACCTTAATCGAAGCAAACAACACTCAAAGAAAACACCACAGGAAATCAAATCACTCCCACTTGAACCGAAAACCTAAAGAAATGATGAATTCGATTACAAACCATTCAGTTTAAGTATACTTTCTTATTTTAGTAACTTTCCATTTTAGTAACTTCCATGTGTTAGTAACTTTCCATTGTAGAAGTTTCCAAAATTAGTAATATTCATCATTTGAGATTCTATTAAGTATTTTGAATAGTTTAGGGACTTAACATGTCAACCATACAAGTTTAGGGTTAAATATGACAACTTTCCATATTTTAGGGTTTAATATACAAAATACAACAATTTTCAAGGTAAAAGTGTAAATATCCAATATGAAAAAATCATACATTTATACATTTAAAATACTAACCAAACCTTATACTTTCAGAATGTGTACACATTTTAGGTCCCTTCTATTTTAATTAAATTACTCTTCTAATAACTTATATATTGTAATTTAACCATTTTAATCCAAAATAATATCAATATGACCTTTTATACCCCCCAACTTAGTTTAGGACATAATATAGTAAATATAATAACATGTCTAAAACAGACCCCATAGTTTCAGAAATTACAAAACAAGTCCTTATACTTTTAAAATCACAATCGGCTAACAAATAAATCACTAAAACCCTAATTGAATTTTTCCCCAAACATTTCCCAATTTTTATACAATCATTAGCATTAATAGAACCTGGAAGAATTATTAAAAAGCTAACCCCAATTTTAATTTCTTATCCTTTTTTCCTTAAATTTCGAAATTGGCAAACAATGAATAAATCCCCAATAATTATTCGAATCCTTCATACATTTTTAACAACAATTTTCAGAAGTTATATGTATATAATAGAACCCTAGAACAAATATAAAATCAATTTTACAAATATCATTTGGCCGATTACAAAAATATTTCCAAAATAGGGTTTCTAATAGGATTTAATTATTCGATCAATATAAAATGCCTGAAATTTTTCCCAGGTAAATATGGATTATAAAGATGATAATGAGGATACAAAAATACCTTTGATGATTCTTGGATGATTTAATCAATATTGCACCCGGTAGAGCTTTTCGAACCAAATAAATTTCCCACGACGAACCAACACGCTAAAATTTGTCTCCCCACTATTTTTCCACAATCTTGACCTTTAAATCACCTTAAGAAAAATTGTCTTGGCCTTTGGAAAAAATTCTTTGCCGCCACTTTGGACTTTAGGGTGTTCGGTGGTGTTTTTGTTTTAGGATTTCAAAAGAAAAGTGGTAAAAGAGATATAATGGGAATTGTGCCGAGTTTTGAGGCTACTCCAAAAGACAAAAATCAGATTTTGTAACTTGCCAACATTTAAGTGTGTAAGTATACTATTTATTTTATATTAATTGTAATGTAGAAGTCATCTAAAATTGTACTTAATTTCGGCTAAATCCATATGCATAAACATTAATTATATTTCTATATAATATAAGTAGTTTAATCTTATAAATTTTATAATTGTCACATGTTCAGTATTTATATTTTCTAACATTTAAAAGAAGTTTATTTAAAGCTTTATGAGATTTTCTTTGGCATTAGGGGTATTGGTAATTTTACACTTGTTGAGATTTTTAAGGTTTTACAAATAAGAAGGATAAAGAGGTGTTGCAGTTAGAAATAAGGCAAGGTTGGTTGCCCAGGGATATAGACAAGAGGAAAGGATAGACTATGATGATGTGTTTTTGCTTCTGTGGCTAGAATTAAAGCCATCTGGATCTTTTTGACCTTTGCTTCTTATATGGGATTCATAATTTATCTGATGAATGTGAAGAGTACCTTCTTGTATGGAAAAATTGATAAGGAGGTGTATGTGTCTCAACCTCCAGGTTTTGTAGATCATAATTCCCAAAGAAGGTCTACCAAGTTGTAAACGCCTCTGTATGTTTACAACCAAGCTCCTAGAGCCTATATGTAGTTTAATCTGCTTTTTTTGTTAAGAGTGGATAACAGAAGAGGAAACATTGACAAGACTCTTTTCATCAAGAAGGACAGGAATGATATCATGTTAGTGCATGTTTATGTAGATGATATTATTTTTGGTTCTAACAAAGAAGTCTTAATGTGATGAATTTGATGCATTGATGAGAGCCAGATTTCCAGATGAGTACATTGGAGAGCTCACCTTATTTCTTGGATTATAAGTCCAGCAGAAAGAAGATGGTATTTTCATAAGTCAGGATAAGTATGTTGCAGAGATCCTAAAGAAGTTTGATTTTGATAGTGTGAAGACTGCCAACACTTCAATTGAGACCTAGAAGCCCTTGATCAAGGATGAAGAAGCTACTGATGTGGATGTACATCTTTATAGATCCATGATTGGCTCTTTAATGTACTTGACTGCTTCTAGGCCTGATATTATGTATGCAGTCTGTGCTTGTTCTAGGTTTCAGGTAACTCTAAAAACCTCACATCTTCATGCTGTGAAGAGGATCTTTAGGTACCTCAAAGGCAAACCCAAACTGGGCCTTTGGTATCCTAGAGTGTCATCATTTGACCTGGAAGCCTATTCTGACAGTGATTATGCTGGAGCAAATCTTTTGGGAAAAAAAAAAAAAAAACAGGAAATCCACAACAGAAGATTGTTAATTTCTTGGTAGGAGACTTATCTCATGGCAGTCGCAAGAAATAAACAATCATGGCTACTACTACTATAGAGCAAGTATTGGCTGCTAGCCAGCGTGTTGGGGCAAGTACTATGGATTCAAAATCAATGTGAGACTATGGGTGTAATTTTATGAACTCAAAAGATCTACTGGATAATGAAAGTACAATCTGCAGTTGTATAGAATCTAGGGTTTCACCTCCAAAACCAAAGCATAATTGAATTAGGCCACCTACTTCATTATGGATCCTTATGAGAAAAGAGCTTATCTAGGTGTTTAAGATTCACACTGATAGATAGGTGGCTGATCTTATTAACCAAAAGCTTTTGATGTCCACATATTTAATTATCTAATTGTTAACATTGGAATGATCAACCTATAGCTGCATTAGTTCAGGGGAGGCAAAATGGCAGGTTGATTTGTTGTACAGTGTTGAAAATGGATGTTTAGGTTCATTATGTCTTGGGATGAGATTGCGACTAACATATGGGTTACTAAGTTAGTTAGTTGCTATAACCCATTTTGTGTTAATACTGGTAGGCAAAGTTAGTACTGCCAGGCCAAAACTTAGTACTGCCAGGAAAACCTTAGTACTATTAAGTTACCGTTAGAAATAGGGGAAATAGGGATGCAAAGTGTAAAATTATGGTTTCTTCGCCACTGGGTTTACTTGAAACCTATATAAACCGTTCTTAAACACATAATTTACTCACCTATTCTCTCTCCCATGCTTTCATATCACAACCATAAATCCCTCAATTCCATCGAAATATCATTACACCTCCATGGCTGCTCGTCAGTATCTTGCCTAAGCCTAATATGGGTTTGCTTGTTTGGAGAAAAAACTGAATAGAAATCTCAATTCCATGAGATATGGACTGCCTACACAAAGCTCGATTTACTACTCTCTCACTGTAAGTCCTACAGTCTCTACTTTCCCTTATTGACAATTTTGAACACTTAAAAAGCTACTTCCATAATATTTTAAGGATGTTAGTTACTTAAAGCCAAAGTTGTTGCTGCAAACGTAACAATTTCTGAAGCAATAATCTATTAGACGAGATCTTCTATTTAATGATATGGATGGAATTGATTTTCTTACAAATCAAGAAATTTATGAAAATCTTCCAATTGATGGGGTATGAGGGAGATCTTACAATTCTTACTTTTCAAAAAGCTCTATTCTCCCCACCATGGAAGTACCTAATTCATAACCCTAATCACTGCCTTAAGTTTCAAAAAGTACTTATTTTTTTTTTTTAAGATCATTTCCCCACAAATATTGCAATCTGCACGAATTTGCTTAGCTATAGATAGTAATGTAATTTTTCTAAGATGATTTTTAAGGGTATGATTAGGAACTTAGATGCCAAGAAGAAATTCTTAATGTATCCAAGATTTTTTTGAAATGAATTTTTAAAAAAAATAACCAACTTTCATTCAAACCTACTTGCCCCTTTAATAACCTTCTAAATACCAGTCCTTACCAAAAAGGTTTTCACTAATATGGCAAAGCAAGGACTACACTTTTCAGGCCATGTTACACCTTTATTTCCTAATATGTTGGCTCAAGAAGTAGTAGATGAGGGTGAAGGTTTAGAACAACCAACTGAACCCCAACCAACACCCTCTCCTACTTAACCTAGTACAGGAGACCAACCCCCTATGACTGAATCATCATATAGACCTGACACTACCCAAGTCCCTAGAGACTCTTTAGAGGGCACTGATGGGAGTAAAGGGGATTAGGTTTAGTCATCCAATGATAGACCTCATTTAGGTGGTAACACATCTGAAAGAGCTAAGGGTGGACTGAACCTACTGGATTTTTACAAACACATTGTACTTTTGTTGTCTCAACTAGGTTCTGATCTACAAAAAGCTAAAGCTTGCTCAGGACTAGCAGAGATACTTAAATAAAGACTAGAATCAAGAAGTGGAAAAGAAGTGTAAGCCTAAGCATCGCACACCACAGAGCATGGTTAAAGAGTGTGTCTAGGTTTGTCAAGGATGAAAAATTGGGTAAGAAGGAGTCTGTATCCAAATAGGGGAGGAAAAATGCCAAACCAGGACCAACTTTAGATGCCTTTGATGATCTTGATTCTGATTTAGCTCATGGTATGGACTACATGAAAATAGAGGAATCTATGAATGAGGGGGGGGCAAAGCAATGAGACTGAGGAGCTTAATTTGGATGTTGATACTGAAGTAATTGCTAAAGACAAGGGTAGTGGTGAAAAAGGAGGTAGCATAGTTAGTACTGCTAGGCCAAAAGTTGATACTGTTAGGCCAGATATTGATACTGCTAGGCTTGAAGTTCATACTACTAATGCACTAGTTAATACTGCTGGTGTAACTATTAGTACTGCTGATCCTAAAGTTAGTGCTGTTGAGCCTAGAACTCCTCCTACAACAACAAGTATATTTGATGATGAAGATATTACTATGGCTCAAACTTTGATAAAGATGAAAGAAGAGAAAGCAAAGGAAAAAGGAGTGGCATTTAAAGATGTTGAAGATTCTTCAAGACATGTGAGATCAATAACAACACTCAAACTACTTCCATCCATTGAATCCAATGACAAAGGAAAGGGTATCATAGTTGAGGGAAGAACTTGTCAAGATAAAGAAAAAATCAAGGGATAGATCAGATTTGAGAAGATGAAGAATTAGCTCACAAGCTACATGAGGAGAATGATTGAGATTTCAAGAATACAGAAGAAATAAGCAGCACAAAGGAAGCTTCTAGAGTTGCTATAATGGAAATGTTTGAATGAAGTCCAAAGCAGGTATTGATGCTGATGCATTGTTTGCAGCCAAGCTCCAACAGGAAGAAAGAGAGGAGTACATAATTGAAGAAAGAGCAAACTTCTTGGCTGAAACAATAGTTGCACAAATAAAATTTAGAGCTGCACAAAGAGCTAAAGATTAGAAGTAGACCACCAACAAAATCACAACTAAGGAACTTAATGATGACATATCTGAAGAATATGGGTGGTTACAAACACTCCCAGTTGAAAACAAAGTCATTTGAAGATATCCAAGGTATGTATGAAAGACAGAAAAAGATAGTTGATAACTTTAAGCCTATGGATTCAGATGATGCAATAAAAGATAGTAAGAAGGCAGCTGATGATGATACTTCAAAGAAGGAGGAGGTTCTCCAAGAACCTGAAAGTACTAAAGTTGAAGTTAAGCAAGAAGGACAGGAAGAGAATATCAGGAAAAGGTCAGGCAGAAGACTTAAGATGAAAGCTACAAAGAAGTCTAAGAGATAAAAGACAGACTCTGATCTTGAGGAGGAAGAGCAGCTAAAAGCTTTTCTAAAGATAGTTCTTGATGAAGAGGGAGAAATTAATTATGAAGTTCTTGATAAGAGGTAAAACTGAAGGGTAAAGCAAAGTCATATCAAGTTCAATTTCAAAGGAATCATAGCAAAGGTTCAATGCCAAAGGTTCAAATATCAAAGGTAGCATAGCAGGGTTCAAATAGAACATAATAACAGATCATATAAGAGAACAAATAAGGCTCAGAGCTAAAAGTAGCACGATCACGTAAGTAATCAAAGAAGAGATAGGAATATGTCATGAGAAAACCTTAACGATAAGGTCAGATTATCTGTAACTTATTAAGATAGCAAAGCAATAACCAAAGAAAACACCACAGGAATATCACAATCACTCCCTCGTGACCGAACCTAAAGATGAAGATGTTGAATATCGAATTAATTACAAACCATTCATTTAAGTTATACTTTCTATTTTTAGTAACTTTCCATTTTTAGTAACTTTCCATTTTTAGTAACTTTCCATTTTTAGTAACTTTCCATTTTTAGTAACTTTCCAAAATTAGTAATATTCATCATTTGAGATTCTATTAAGTATTTTGAATAGCTTAGGGACTTAATATGTCAACCTTACAAGTGCAGGATTAAAATATGACAAACTTTCTATATTTTAGGGTTTAATATGCAAAATCACCATTTTCAAGGTTTTAAAAGGGATAAATATCCCAAAGTTTCACATTTTTATTATGGATTATACCTTCCATTTTCTGTATTTACAAGTCAAACCCTTAATTTTACATAATTTACATATTTAGCCCTTTTGGTTTATTAATTAATTAAACATTATCTTTAATTATCCATAATTACAAAACAAGCCCTTATAGATTCAATTATGACAAAATCATACTTTATACATTAAATACTAACCAAACCTTCCACTTTTTAGAATTTACAATTCAGTCCCTATTTTTAAATAATTAATTTCTATTACTTTTTTTGTAATTAACCTTTTTAATCCAAAATAATATCAATATGACATTTTATACCTCCCAACTTATTTTATACAGAATATAATAAAATGTTTAAAATAGGCCTCATAGTTTTAGAAATTACAAAACAAGTCCTTAAACTTTTAAAATCAATTCGGCTAATAAATAAATCACTAAAACCCTAATTAAATTTTTCCCCAAACATTTCCCAATTTTTATAAAATCATTAGCATTAAATGCACCTGGAAAAATTATCAAAACCCTAACCCTAATTCATTTTACAGTTTTCTTTCCTTTGTCCTTTGATTCGAAATCGGCAAACAAGAAAAATCCCTAATAATTTATTCGAATCCTTCATAAATTTTTTCAACAATTTATTCAGAGTTCTATGTGACTTGAAAACCTTCTTAGAAAAATATAAAATCAATTTTACAAGTCTTATTAATGCCGATTTCATAATTGACTAAAAATTAGGGTTTCTAATATGTTTTAATTATTTCGAGCAATATAAAATGCATGAACATTTTTCCCAGGTATATTATGGATTATAAAGATGATAAATGAGATAAAAAATACCTTTTATGATTCTTTGATGACTTTTTATGAAATTATTAGTACACGGTTGCTTAATTTGACCAAACATTACCACAAATCGAACCAAGCTTTATAAAAATCTTTCAATATTTTACCCACTAAATAATCGAGTATGTAAAAGTTCAAGTGTAGGGTGTATCTATAAACCCCCATGATGTATTATATGTTTAAGCAATGGCAGGGCAAAAGTGTACGAAAAAATGTATATAAAAATGTGTATAAAAACAGAGAGTGAAAAAATGTACGGGTTGCCATTTGCTTAAGTTATGTTTATCATAGAGTCAAGAAAAGAAAAAGAAAGAGATTGGTGTAGAGTTATGTAGAGTTTGTATATCTTGTCCGAGTCTTTAGCTTAGCAACCAAACCAACGTGTATTCTTATAAATAGTTAGCTAACCCTTCCACTCTAAATTCACCCAAAAGTTACTCCCTAAATGTATCCCATCCATTTCCATTTTCCGTTAATGTTATCTTACACCTACACCCCACAATCCTTTAAAACTCTTTGACAGTAATGACTAGTACTTGAGCCTAAGCGGTGGAGGTTTTGATCCTTTACCAAACCTATGGTAATTTATATGCTATGACAGGAAATGAGTGTTGATTTTCCATTTCCCCATTATGTTATAATTTATTATACAACCAAGAGAAAGAGAGAATCTTAAACACTTATGTGAGGTGCTAGTATATACTTTTCATGCTTTTAATTACAAGGTCTAGAAGGTTGTGTTGTAAAATGCTTTTAAAAGTAGGTTAAATAACCCTAATATTGCTATTGCCTAAATAGAAAAGCCCATCTGCTTGAGGACAATCAAATCCCAAGTGTAGGGGTATTTGATGAGGTGTTATTTTATGAGGTGTCATTTTATACACTAATTCAGGGTCATTATACCCCCCTAAATATGCAAATATGCCAGTTTAGTGCTTAATCATTTGTTTTAGGTTTTTTGAGCACTTTGATGGCTTTTGGAGGAAATACACGTGACTGGGCTTAATTGGAGGAAGAAACAGACAAGATTACAGACGAAGATTTATGCATTACAATCGGCTGGGGAGACGCGTCACAGGCATAAAGTGACGCCTCCGTCGTGATCTATATAGTGACGGCGTTAGGAACTTCCTGACGTCGTCAAGACGTGGCCAACTTAAAGAGGATCTAGAATCATCTACGTGGCGACGGCGTCATGATTTCTAAGTGACGTCGTCGCATCGATATCTCTATAAATATAAAAACATTTTTTTTTAAGGTTTTAAGTGTGTAACTTTGTATAAACCTAGGGAGACGAACCCTAGTCGTTCTAGTAGCTTTGTAGGACATTTTTAGGGCCTCAAAACCCTATTGTACTACCTTGAATTCATGTTTTAATCAAGTAAGGTTATTTATCATTAATCATTCAATATGTCTATGTGTGTTTGTTTGATTGATTTATCTTTCTTAGTTTCTTTATAACTGCGAGGCTAAACCCTC
This sequence comes from Tanacetum coccineum, assembly GCA_026074375.1. Lineage (NCBI taxonomy): Eukaryota > Viridiplantae > Streptophyta > Magnoliopsida > Asterales > Asteraceae > Tanacetum > Tanacetum coccineum. The sequence goes on from BQNB010009600.1 coordinate 83,275, forward strand.
ATTTATATGTATCTATGATTGCATGAAACTTAGGTTGTAGATCCTTTTGATGTTGCTTCTTGTTGATGAATGTGCACGTTAGGCTTTAGAAACCAGCTTTTGTTTGTATTATTGTTGACATGTCTAGGGAAACGCGAGTGTGTAGAAATGATACCATTGGTAAAAGTCTTCATACTACCTTACCCATTATATGGTTGATCCCTCTTAAGATATTTCTCATACATTTAATATACTCTTAGGGGCCTTGTAATAGTCTTCATACTACCTTACTTATGCGTTTCCTTATTGGAATATTAAATAGACGACGGGTTCGTGGTAATTCCGTCATGACTAGAAATATGTCACAGATATCACAAGTGTGACAAAGAACGAAATCTAGGATAAGCAATTTGAGGCGTAGTGAATGATTAGGGAAATACATTCGTTTTATCATAATGTTATCACCTAGTAGCATAGATTATAATTTATTAATTATTTAGTTATTTAATCCAAACCTCTCAATATCGAGTTACCATGACTTGTCTTATAATATAAAAACACAAAAAGATTCTTCTCTAAACCTGTAAAATTCTGTTAGACCGTCTTCAGGCCTCCCAACCCTATTCCTCTAGAGAACGATAAACAAACCCCCGAGTCTTGCCTATACTACACTGCAACGATTAGGTACACTGCCTAGGGAGTTGTAAAACTTCTTGCTAAAGTCCTTTACGACTCTCGCATCACGATTCTTGATGGTCAACTTGTTCAACTCCCTATAGTCAATACACATTCTAAAGGAACCATCCTTCTTTTTGAAAAATAATACTGATGCTCCCCAAGGTGATGAGCTCGGTCGAATGAAACCTTTGTCTTGTGGTTCTCTGAGTTGACCCGACAACTCCTCCATTTCAGAAGGTGCCAATCGATAGGGAGATTTTGCGACCGACATTGCTCCAGGAATTAAGTTGATATGAAATTTGATTTCTCGAGTAGGTGGTAATCCTAATAGGTCATCCGGAAATACTTCAGGAAAGTTCTAACCACAACAATCTCTTCCTGTTTCTGCTTATGGCTTTTGCACTCTGAAATGCCTCACATTCTCTTCGTCTTTTTCCTATTGGACTTTTTCTTAAGTACTTTGCCCTTTTTATAGTGGAATTTTAATATTTTTCATGGCAAATGTTTCAGCCTTGTGTTTGGATAACAAATACATGCCTATGATCATGTCAAAACTCCCATGTCTGAATGGTATCAAGTCAATGTCAAAGACGTGACCTTCTATCTCTAGTTTGCAACCTTAAATGACTTTGTTTATCTCTACTAGTTGACCACTAGCTATTTCAATCTCATAACTAAAACCTAAGTTACTGGGTATATGCCTAACAGAGGTATTGCAAGTAGTAGAAACAAAGCTATATTCGGCACCAGAATCGGAATAGAGTCGTCGTGTAATGATTTGTTTAAAGTGAACGTACCTTGTACTGCTGTTCGGGTGTCTGGCGAGCCTCCTTGCTCCCCTAGTTAAATGCCCTTCCACGTGCGTGGTTTCCGTTGTTTCCCTACGACCTGTCCCCCTATTAATAGCCCAGCTTGGTTGGACGGTTTCCTTAGTCTCTGGCTTGTTCAACCTAGGACATGCTGCCTTGAAATGATCAGTACCACCACATTCGAAACATGCTCCATGGGCAGCAGTTAGGTTTCTAGCATTTACTGGGTTCACCATCTTAGGTACTACTCTACAATCCTTAGCAAGATGCCCAAGGTGGTTGCAGTTAAAACAAGCACGACAAGGCGACTCAGGTGAGTGGTGCAGGTTACAGTTTGCATACTTAGGAGCTGCACCAGTATACTCTCTCCTCACCGGGTTAGCGGTTGTAGCAAAAGAATTTCAATCTAGTTTCTCTTGTTATCATCTTTCATGTTCCTATCCCTTACTAGCTCCTCCAACTATTCCGCTCTTATTTAGGGTTTCTTTAGTGATCTTTTCCTAATAGCTTCATTAGTTAGTTGTACCAGCTTTCTGCAAAGCCTTCTGGGGAATTGTCGGTGGCTCCGTTGGCTGCCACCATCCCTCCCCTTTGGATCTGTGGAGCAAGGCCATAGATGTACCTCTCAATCCTTCTGTTTTTAAGGGTAACTAGATAAGGAAGTAACCTAGCCAACTCATGGAACCTATCCGTATACGTAGCATGGCCAGCCCCGACCATGGCGTGATTCTAAAACTCAGTTTCTAGTTTTTGCATCTCATTGATAAGAAAAAATTATTCCCTCATTAAAGTCTTAAAGTTTTCCCACTCTATGCCAACAACGGTCTCTCGACTTCGTGTGTGAGATTCTGACGAGTTCCACCGCGTGAGGCTTACCAACAAATGAACCAACAGTGTACTTCACCTTTTGGTCATCTCCACATCCACTCATATCTTGAACTGACTCCATATTCTCAATCCAACGGGTATAGACTATAGCACCTCCCTTCCCGTCATACTCTTTTAGGCTACAAGCTAAAAACTCCTTGTATGAACAACCCCTTTGGCCATTGTTCATAACGACATTCCGAGCATCACCCTGGATATTGTCATTGACGGAATCGCCTTTTTGATTCCTAGTGTTCCCCTGATTGCTACATTGGCTGCCTACTTGAGCTAAGATAGTGGGAAGTAAGTTCTGCAGCTGCTGTGAAATGATAGTGGAGAAGTCGAGGACTCCGTCAACACCATCATTCACCTCTTGACCACCTGCTTAACAACCTACTTGACCACCTTGTTCATCAATCCCACCATTACCCTGATCACCAGTTCGACCTCTAGTTCTTCCACTTCCTCTACCAGTCCGTCCACTCGTCCTTCCACCTCGTGGTGCAGCAGTTGATCGGCCTGCACATCGTGTCGTCATTCATGGCGGCATTATCTACAGGAGGGAGAACGTAGGCAACGTTAGGTAGGAGGGAAGGTTTGTAACAACCCGAGTTTCACGACGCGTACGATGATCGGGAATCCGACGTTATTATTATTATTTTATAAATTCGTGTGAACGAACGTCGACATTTAATGTCTTATTTGTCGTAAATAA
>BQNB010009601.1:4125-86322 GCA_026074375.1 Tanacetum coccineum
TGGGATAAGTGGGGTACTAGGGTAGCTTGACATCTATCCCTAGTGTAGGAATTAACCAAATTACCGCCTTTGTCACATTAAATACTTAAAAAATATGGGAACTCTTTCAGAGGGGGTTAATAATCAGTTTAGGTTATAGATTGGTCTTAAGTGTAGTTGGGGTTTAACCACTGCAAGCTTGGATGCCCTGCTTGTGTGATCGTAGAGGAATGTGGGATCCCAGAGTAAGCATAGGACTGACCTTAAATGAAAATTTGGGTCTGTCGACTTTAGAACCACTAATGGAACTTATAATTGAACATTTCATAGGAAAATGTAATCATAGTATTGGTAATGAAATGATTAGATTAGCACGCCTTTCTTCCTGGTATCTTCTATCTACTTTATTGCATTTACTTTTCGTAGTTCTTAAAATTAAACTTAAAAAACCATTTTCAAATCGTGACATTAATCAAATTAAACTATTTAACCTTAGCTCTTGGGACGACCTCAGATTTACCAAGCTACTGCACTATATACGACCGGCTTCTCTTCCCATTATTGCGTGTATCGATAATCAAGTTTTATAAATTTAAAACTTGAACAAAATATATTTAAAGCAAAATACGCATCAAAGAAAAAAACTGACTAATGGGAATCGATATGCCGTCCGAAAATTACAAAGAAGATATTATTAAAATTAGGAAGCTTGAATAGGTCAACTAATACAATATGAACTGACCTTGACCTTTTGTAAACTATAACTAATGGATCCTACTATTTTGACGTCCAACAGAGTTGGACACCCTGGGCACGCTCCCAAACTTACTATGTACCAAATAGCATTATAGCTAGGTACCTTTTATCTAAAACAACTTTGTACTAACCGCTGTCATCATGATTGTCCAATTTGTTGCAGCTCATATCAACACTCATCAAAATCATCAAACTATCTTCAACTTCTTTGGTGAAAGTCTAAGCCAACATTTTGTACATCTAACAGACATGTTTGGACATCGTATATTATGATTGTCCAATTTGTTGCAGCTTATATCAATACCCATCAAAATCAACAAACTATGTTCAACCTCTTTCCTGAAAGTTTATACCGATATTTCGTATATCTAACACACATCAACATAAATCAATTACCATAAACAAAAACATTTTTAAACAAAGATAATACCAACCCTCTTAGGAGCTTTTTAAACAGACATGATGCAACTTCAAAACACACAGATGGTAGCTACGCATACACAGGACATAACACACCTATTCAACCTAGACAAGACACATTACATCCGATCCTTAAAAAAAGAAACATACGACATCAGTACATATTAAAGACCATTACATAACCCTTAATCATAAAAACTATATAATCATATAAATCCATAATGTCCACATGAGCCTCCTTTTCACGAATCCCAACACCAACTTGATCCACCAGCTGTAACAAAGGCACAAGCTTATCATCCTCCCTCCTCATTGCATCCCTCAAGCAAGCCATGGTATCAACAACATACAAACGGTGATCCATAAGTTCTATCTCATGGATCATAGCATGCAACTTACTTAAACGCCTCATCACATCCTCATACTGATGTCAGAGCAGATTTAGAAATGATCACTCTTCCGCGATCTGTTGGAGTAAAAATAACTTCATGGTAGACAGAAAATCATAGCTCATCATTATAAGTAGAAACTCAGAGCCATCAATACTCAATGCATGCATAACCTATCAACTCAATGTTGAATAAAATCTTACGCAAGACACACCATAAAAACCCCTACAAGTTTAACTACTAACAAAAAAGGTACCTCAACTACACAAATTATAACATTGGCACAACAAAATATCAAAAAAGGTGCCTCATTATCACTACAAAATATCAAAAAAATAAACAAACGATCTAACACATACTAAAAAATAAAGATAAACGAGGTTTGTAACCCGCACTCTGCCATGAAGCATGGGAAACTCACTGTGTACTGGACTGATAACCCCAATAAAGAAAAAGAAAGAAAAAAACTAAACGTTTCGGACCGGGTAAGGTCCACCTGGCACATTAAATGCAACCAGGTCAGACCATGGAATCAGTACCAAATTAAACTTGATACCTAGACTTAACGACACTTCTAACAAATTATGGACTAACATAGACTCTAATTTATTAATAAAACGGCCTCATATTCCTAAAAAAATTTCTTTTTTGAATAACAACTCCCCGACTCACATAAATCGTCTACAATAAACAATTAGATACAATTTGACTATAACACACGGATTTACATAATACACGCCCCATAAAACCAAAGTAAAAGCGTCTATAATATGCACTTTTTAAATATTAAAAAGAGACCCAACAATAATCATATTAAAAAAGAATCACACCCGTTATGAAAAAAACACTTTTCAAATATATATAAAAGCCCCAACAATAGATAAAAAATACTAATCTCTCTTTCATTCTAAAAAAATGTGAAGTTAACATCTAATAACATATTTGATAGTCTTTACTACTTGCACCAAAATATTTTCTTCTAAAACAATGTGAAGCCAATATCAAATGTTCATGAAACTTGCTCAACCAATATTTGGTGAATAATAACTCAAACATGGGCGAATTCTATTTCACAATTCCACAAGAACCCAACATTGCCTCATTAAACAAAATAAATATCCAAAAAAACAACATTGGTCCATAATTACTCAAACATGGCCCAATTCTATTTCACTATCCCACAAGAACCTAACATGTCCCCATCAGACAAAGTAAATGTCCAATAAATAACAAAAAGGAATTTAACAAGTAAACATTATAATAACCTATTGATTGATTATCTCCAACTTGAAGAATACATATTGGTTTGACTCATACAATTTTATGTAGTTTCAGTCACCATTTATATACCTATTCATATACTCAAATATTTTACCACTTCTATAACCAAATACTTGGTATATTTCAATTGTTTGAAAAAAAGACTTTGCCACAATTATACATCCACTTTATAGTCAAATAGCCACTACAAAACATCTTATTTAAATCACTTAATATTACAAACATATCCAACATACAAAAACTTCATAGATAAAATGAAAACCAACTAGACACATAATAGCATTGTTTTTATAGACACCAAACCATAGATCTACACATGGTTTTACTACCATACATATGACTTCCTAACCACATTTACCATCACAAAAGCCATACCAAAACACTGACTGATGACATCAAATAACGTTACATTTATACCATCATTTATCCCGAATAAATTATCCACTTTTATATAATTATTGCAAGAATCGTTACTTAATTGGTCAAAGTTGTAAATTGCAGAAATTACGGAGTGATTTGTGACGACATGCTAAAAGGCGCACTTTTTTGGAGGTTAAATGATGATATTTAAAGATTGCTTATTTCTACTCAATATGTCGTATCCACAAAAGAAGATACGGCGTATCCGCACCTGGACTTCACATGTAAACGCGCTTTCTCACTTCCCAATATGGCGTATCCATGTTTCTTTATACGCCGTATCCAGTTGGATAGACATTCAAAGATTTAGTGAATAATTATAATTTGGGAAGTTATATCTGATTGATTATAAACTTAGCGTGCACTCCAAGGAAAACACCCCTATATGCCGTATTGACTTCATTCAATACGGCGTATCCAGTCTTTTTCAGACACTATAAATAGAAGACTCAAAAACAAGTTTTCAGTGTGCAAAATCATATTCTCTATACCATACACATAAAAGACGATTTTCTGAAGCAAAGAAGAGAAACCAAAGGTCAAGCATCGATCACAATTCCATAGAAGACACCGTGTAATTCTAATACTCTAGAAATCATTTAATTTTTGGTATTGTTCGCTAAAATGTTTAGTTTACCTTGGTTATTTGATCACGCTTGTATAATTACAATGGTTATGGGTTAATACCCTTGGGTATTAGCCATCATAATGAAGATTTAATGTTTTGTTTGTTTTAAACTTGATTTTTTAATTTATCGTTGAAAGATTAATTAGGTTTATCACATGATGCTTGTCTACGTGTTTGAATATGCGACCTATCATTCAACTGGGTCTAGTTATGCCTAACAAGTTAACTAGATACTGGCATAACTCTCCATATCGTATCTTATATTACTGGATTAATAGGATCAAAAATAATGTTCTATCATTGTCTTTAAATTATGAGCTTAGTTAGTCCGGCAGGTGACCCGTAAGGTCTCAACAAGTATGTTCTTAATTAATTAATAAAGACTTGAATAGTGAACTACTAGTATATAAAATACCGTCAAACAGTAAGTGGGTAAAGTCCCGATGGGCTAGGGTTTAACAAGATCACTGATAAGTGTAGAATACGCATATCCGTTTGTACTTAAAATAACCCAATTAAATCCAAAACAGACCAAAAATGGCAAAAATATGTTTGTATTTGTGTTTTGTGTGTGCAGGTACGGATAAATAAAAAATCACAAGAAAACAGTCAAAAACAAGCAAGCACGGACACGAGAATCAGAAGAGTACAAAGCCGAAGCCCGAAAAATCAAGCCCCAGTCAAAGAAAAAAACCAATCATTGGTCAACAAAAGTCAACAAAGCCCATTTCCTTTTATTATAAAACACAAGGGCCAAAATTGCAAATTCCCAAACTGTTTTATAACTAGAAAGAGAGGAAAGAAAGAGAAGGACCAAATGTGCAAACTCACCAAATTCCAACAGTTTTAACTGTCAAAGAAAGGGCGCGAACCAGTTACTGTTCACCTTTCTTCCCCGTTTCACCATCCAGGGTAAATCAAAGGGGTTTTCCAAATTAAAGGGTGTTTAGGTCAATTCATGAGCTCACTAACACAAATGAAGGGACAAATCAGTCTTTATCAAAGGATTACTTAACCTCTCCCAATCAAAGGCCACGTCAACAATGGTGAAAGCACAAATTTATGTGGGTTTTTGCACTAAAACACTCACAAAAGAAGCACAAACGTCACATCAATGGAATGACACGCTGGCAATCTTCAGGTGTCCACAGCTTGATCAAACGGCCACAATTGATGCTTGGATGATTGAAGAAATGATTGGCCAGGATTGAAAGATTGGAGAGCAGGGCTAGAGATCCTAGAAGCTTCCTCAAGTGTTATAAATAGAGGCCTTTTCTCACACACAGAGCGTGTCTTTTTTTTATCTAGGTTTTTAGTAATTTAGTCTAGCTTAAATTTCGTATTTTTCTTAAATGTAATTTTCCTTAAAATGTTTTGTAATCTCCTTTCCAAGTAATGTAATCAGTAACTTTTATTAATGAAATTCAGTTTTTCTTAATCTCTCAAAGTTCCTTTTTCATAAACTCTCTTAATAAGCTAAGTTGTCTCAATAAGCTAATAAGCTTATTTTAAAGCTCTTTCAGTCTATAAGCTGAAATAGAGCTATTTGAATTCAGTATTAATCTTACCTAAACCTTAAATCAGTTTAAATCTATCATGGACCTATTTGGATATGAGCTTTTTGGAAGGGGATCTTAACTTGGAAGAGATCCCAAGGACTTTACCCTAGCTTATCTAATAAGCTAGGGAGCTTGTAGCTGCCTTTATTGGTCCTCTTGTTTAGCTAGAGGAGTTTGTAAGTTTCTCTTTCATTTTCCTTTGATTCTAGCTTTGAATAATGATATTATTGCTTTCTATATTTAGATCTGCTTATTTGCTTATTCTCTTTGCTTATTAGTGCTTGTTTGAGTTTTATCTTCATAGTTGTTTATCTGTTTTCAATTTTCTTAGTTTAAATCATAGATTTTCATATTATTGTCTTAAAAACCTCTAAAAAAACCAAAAATATAGTAAAGTAGCTTAAGTCTTAGATTATTGCTTATTTAGTTGTGAAATCATGCTTATTAAAGTAATTTTAATCTGTTAATTGTCTGGTATTAAGCACTTGTTTATTGGATTTCAAACTTAGTAGCTTAATCATAAATGGCTTAGTCTTAAAGTGGTGTTTGGTTTAAGCTATTTTGACCTCCCAAAGTCAAAGTAAGTTTTTGAAATTGTTTAAGTCAGCTTAGATTTCATTTAAAATCATTAGGCAAAGAGTTTTTAGAAGTTAGATTGTGAAATTGAAAAAGTTATGGTTTATTATGTTGATTCTAGCACCAGGGGAACTTTCTTTTGAATTTCACTTGTGCAATTGTTGATCTAAGCCTCCAAGGGTTAGATCTTGCTTGGACTTTGTTTAAACACTCTATTTGAGTGTGTTTTAGTGCAGTGTTTCCATTAGGAAACCTGCACTCTTGGTTTACAGCTGTGCAAAGGGCACCAGTACTAACAAAAAGTTAGTACTGCTGAGACTTTACACTACCAGTACTAACTAAAAAGTTAGTACTGCTTTCACAAGTTAGTACTGCCACCTTTGGCTTAATTTTTAGTTAAGTAAGAATAGGATTTAGGATCCTAAATTCAAGTAGGGCTAAGATTAGCTATAGCTTAATATAGAATAAGTTTTAGATTTCATTTTCTAGCTTATTTACATAGCTTATTTTTGCTGTCAAAAAGTTAAAAAGCCAAAAACAGTACTTAGGAATTTTAAGGTTTTAATTTGTTAATTTAGCTTATGGGCCTAGATTTTATAGCTTAATTAGATAGATTATAAGTAGTTTAATAAGTCCTTAAAGTTTTAGAGTCTAGTTTAGCTTTTTAAGCTTTTAAGCTCATTTGGATTTTGTGCTATCTTGCTTATTTACTGAGTTTGCTTAGTTCATGCTCAATTTTAGTTGTTTAAAAGTACTTCTAGCTTAGATTTCTTTGCATTCATAGATAAAGCATTTCATAAGCTTCCTAGAACTCTTTTCCTTTTTCACATTAAGCTTAATTTGAGCTTATTATAGCTGTTTTGGTAAAACATAGCCCAAACCCCTAGTTTCTGTAACAGCTTATTGAGAAGCTCTTTTAGAGCTTATCTTTGAGTTTCAGACCATAGTGCTTTTGTTAAAGTTGTTCTCCCTAGCTTCCTTTACAACTTTGCTCTTTTAAGTTTTTAGTGATAAGCACTTTTAGAATTTAAGCTTATAATTGGACTTAGTTTGTTGTCGGGGTAAGTCCTCAGGGACCATTCCTGTAATTTTTCTGTTTTAGTTGTTTTCCAGTTAATCCTTGCCCGTTAAATGTTTTAGCCCGTTAGTCCTTAAGTCTTTTTCACAGTTAGTCCCTAAGTTAGTTTTTTAATTAGTTTATTAAGTTTTAATTAATAGTTAGGGTTAGGTTTTAATTAGTTCAATTAAACTTTTATAAAAAGATAAAAATTAGGGCTTTTATTTTTAGAAAATTTCTGCATACTTTCTTTATTTAGTGTAATTTTTTATAAAATTTTTAAGACTTTATTTTTAAGAGTTTTATTATTATTATAGTTTTTAATTCAAAAATAATCAAAGAAAAAATGTTTTTCTTTTTCCTAAAATTTTCTTTTGTCTTAACTTAGGTTTAGAACTTTAGTTTACATTTTTAGGATTTAAAATTAGTTTACTTGTTTTTTTTAATCGCGTTTTATTTGATTTTCGTATTCGTTTAATTGTTTAATTGTTTTTTAATTGCCCATTTTAATTGTTGCTTTAGACTATCAAATCATCCATTTACTCATTCAAATCAGAATCCGGACTTAAACGGGGTTTCAATTTCACTAGTCGTTGGGGAAACGACCCGGGTGATCATACTTACCCGGTTTAATACACGTATTATATATTATATTATGTATATTTTTGAGAGTGAATTTTATCAAGGGTAACTTGGTAATTTTCTTAATTTCTCTTAAAGTTATATTAGCACATATATTTTGGGTATATAAAACTCTCAATCAATCACCATTTCTTTAATCCTTAGATAGATTATAATTAAACTAAAAGGATGCTTTATGCTGATACGTTAATTGTGATAGGATTCAACGTGTCTAGGTCTTAGGATGATGTCCCGCCTAAGTCTTAAGAATGATATGCCGCTTCGAGATAAGAAACCATTGCACTAAACAAACAAACCAACGTTTAATCGGATTTAATATTGCTAATATTGTTTTCTATCATTTGGCTTGTACTGCTCTTTTATCTTCTGATTATTTTCTTGCATGTTTATTGTGTTTAGAATTGATTATGGTCACCATAAAATCTGTGCTAGTCTTTCAGGCTGAAAACCTCCCATTATCATTAGAACTAGGTTTAGCATAGGTTTAACAAGTAATTAGATTTAAATTAATTAGATTAACTAAAATACTGATAGAATATAAGGTTAACCACCTCGCTCTTTGTGTTTGACACCCTACTTACCATGAAACTCTACCCGATCGAGTACACTGCCCGTTAAAGTGTTGTTTTAGGATAAGTCGGCTAAATATAAATTTAAAACTTGATAATCAATAAATTGACCCTACACGACAGCACATCATGTTTTTGGCGTCGTTGCCGGGGAGTGAAAAAGTTTAACCTTTAATTTTATTAGTATTTCTAACCATTAGCTTGGAATAATTAAATTAGTGTAATTTAATTCTGTTTGTATTTAATTGTGTGATTAATTATGTGTTTAAATTCCAGCAGCATTTATACTCTATTCTGGTGATACGGCGTATTCACTAGTTGAATACAACATATCTAACCTTTTAAACAGATACAACGTATTTGTACCTTGCTGTGTATACGACGTATTTTGCAATATATATATATACGGCATATTATCATCAGAAGTCATTTTCTTTGTAAACTTTAAATTTCCTAGAATAGCTTTACTTTGAATCACGTCTTTTATGTCAGGAACATTATTTGGATTCCACCATTTCCAGTTCTCCTATCCCCCAAGGAACCTAACAATGGTAGAAATGTTATACAAGTTTATCGACGAAGGAAGACGGGAACACGAGGAAATGAGGGCATTTATTAGAGAATTCAAAACAACCAACGGACTCTTACTAAAAGAAAGAAACAATTCACTAAGCGAGCTCAAATTCGAGGTATACAGGGTTGTCAAAAGCAATTAACGATGCTCAATGGTCAAATTATGATGTCAAAGGTGTGATTACTAGAGGAGGGAAGACAACAACCGAAATCATTTGCGACACAAATGACATAAACAAAGAACCTCCGATACTTCATCATGATAAACCCGTAGAACCAAATGAAGTCCTCGTCAAGATCAAACCTTAAGAAACAAAAGAACAAACTGTTAAGCCACCAGCATCATTAATTCCTTTTCCCCACAGGTTAAAGAAAGAAAAAGAAGAAGCCCAACAACGAAAGTTCTTAGAAAACCTGAAACAACTTTACATAAACATCCCATTTGCCGAAGCCCTTTCCCAAATGGAAAAGTACGCCAAATTTCTGAAAGGGCTACTATCAAACAAAACCAGGTTAGAGGAGGCTTGCACAGTAACAATGAACGAGAGATGCTCAGCAGTACTGCTAAACAAACTCCTATCCAAGGAAAAAGACCCAGGAAGTTTCACTATTCCTTGCTATATTGGCCATTTTCATATCAATAATGCTTTAGTAGACTTAGGAGCTAGTATAAGCTTAATGTCTTACACGATGTAACATTTCTCATTTTCATGTCATTTTACGACTCTATTAATGATCACTATTTATTTTAGTCCGATACGCGTTTACTTTTAATATTTACTTTTAAGCTAAATCGCGTAGACTAAAAATAATCAATGAATGTAAACGGTCATCAAATAAATTGAGGTATGCATCAACCAAGTGATATATAATTATTAAGAAGATAATTATGTACTTTGCGTATTTTATTTTTATTGGTCACGTAAAAGGTTTACGTTTCGCAAAAAAAAATACGTTTGGACACACCCCGGAAATACCTAGACTTACCAAGACTCAAACCAATACCCACTTTTATAACCTTAACACAAAATTTAATCAATTGTTGTGTCAAATGCTACTAGGGGCCGGTTACACACACACACTCCTAAGAAATCCTCAATATCTCCTAATGATCCCTACAAGTACATGTACAACTAAATTCTCATTAATGCTTGTCCTAATTGTTCCCACTAAGCTATTACACAATGGGCAAAGACCATTTGGCCACCCTTTTGCCCTTTTGGTTTTGGCAACCTGCATGTATGTACCTAAATCCCTAAGATTTTTATAATCTTGCTAAATCTTGTACATCATGCAAGTAATTAAAGATGGTACTTAGTGGTTTAGCCAAAACAATGGGAAACCAACTAGAAACCACAAAACCATGCACCTTAGGAAAGTTAACTAGTTCTTTGCCTATAAATACACACTCATATCTTACCATTTGACACTCTTACAACATACACACACGAAAACAAGAAAACACAAAATTGTGCCTAGTGTTCGGGTCACCAAACGCAAGCAAGCACTCTTCTTGATTTCATTCGAACCCACAAACGTTTCCTAGTTATCACACAAGTCCATAAAGAGTTACACGAGCAAGATCTTGGGCGTTTACGAAGCTTAGAGCTTAGGGTAAATTATTGGTCGTGTAGAACGCATTCGGGTTGCCATACTTCTCCTTCCAACACATAACCAAGTCGCTAGGACCTTTGTAAGTCACATTCAAACTCATGACAATCGTATTATGCGTATTCTTTTCGTGATGACTAGCTTATGGGTCAAATGTATGTATGTATAGCGCACTAGCTTGAGAACACGCATGATAAATGAATTAAGAACGCATGATACGTATTATAAATACACTTAACAACTGGTGTGGTGGTAAAAATATAAAGGAAACGAGTAACGTGTTTAGTAACAAATAAGGTTTTGAAAACCATCCGTCATGAGAAAACCATACATAAACTTTTAAGGAAAAACATGATACAATGGCTTTGGAAGGTATACACGACTTAAACAATTGGTTACATGGGTAACACGACTAGTGTATAGGGGCTAACAAACGAAATATAATTGCTAAGACTATTTTCGAATCCAATATATGGTTAGCGAAATCAATGGACCTCTCACGATCCAACATGCCACGTTCGGGCCCAACCGGCCCAACGACCTATTAGTGAAGGCTCTCAACTTATAATTAAGCTCCCATGAGCTTATCGGGGGCTTATATGAAACATAAACCCGTAGGAAAGAATCAAATGTTTAAGAAAACTTAACGGGCCACTAGCGGGCCCAATAAGGCCGAACAAGCCCAACAGGCCCAACTGGAGGGCCCACAAAGTGGTAATAAGCTCTACGAGCTAATTAAGGTGACCTACGAGCTTATTGAAACTTTTATAGGCTCTTATACCCTTTAAAAACCAAACGAAACTAAATGGACCTTGGTACTAATTTTGTAGTAAATGGTTGTTGGGCCAACGAGCCCAATAAGCTCAAAATAAGCTCATCCGAGCTTATCAATAAGCCAAACAGCTTAAGCAAACTTAAATAAGCCTAACAAATGCATTTGTACTACAGGGATTAACTATAACATTACCAGTAGTAACCATTATGGTACTACCAATACCAATGACAATATTATTCTACCAGGAGTAACTAATATGCTACCAGTAGTAATGACTATACTACCAGTAGTAACTATAACATTACCAGTAGTAACCATTATGGTACTACCAGTACTAATGACAATATTATTCTACCAGAAGTAACTAATATGCTACCAGTAGTAATGACTATACCTACCAGTAGTAACTATAAATACCTAAATTTCATTTTCGTAAACTTAAAGTACTAATTATGTAATTATCAACACTAAAGGGTTTACAGTGTAAATGTTTATATTTTATAAACCTAGGGACTAAAGTGTAATATCTAGAAGCTTAAGGGTATATTTGTGATCAAAAGTGAGTTAATAAAACGCTTAAAGAACCAGTCGAATATTAATATATTCAGACATTAAACGGGTTTAAATTACGACTTAATAAATAAGCATATTTATTAAGAAAGTATATCCGTTTTCCCAAGAGCCATCAAACAATTTCAAATACATTAAATACGTACACCACCACACAAGTGATAACAGTACACATAACTAGCAAATTTATTGTAGTTTATACATTGAGTCTTTAGCCTAAACTTGTAGACTAAGACTGGCCGTATTTACTTAGGTATTTGACGGTGTGATTCATACTTGGATATCTATTATCAATTTCCAGAGGACTATTCACTCAGGTGAGTTCATAGCCCCATGTTTTACAATTATTTAAATGATTTACATCCTTGGGGTGAGAACATGCTTTGTTTTACAAATTGGACGCAAGTGTACATTTTATACCATGATTACGTGTTTGCCTGAGTTACCATAACCCATTATGTCCATGATCATGAACTGTTAATTGCATAGATGTGATTGGGAATTACATTATGTGGGCGCGAATGTTATGGATAGATCTATTAGGGATTGACAATCCCCGTTCGGGTGACTAGCTATCACCGGGAACGAACGCATACCATGTCGAATTTGGGATGTTGCAGGGTTAGCACATCATTCACGGACACTCGTTGGCAAATATATTTGCATTCACATATGTCGAGCTTCAGTGTCATGAGCTTAGGAAAACGTAATTACTTTTTATGATGTTTGCATTTGTTGCTTAATCATACACTTGGAAATCTTGCGGTCCTACTATTGATTTACATAAACCTATGAATTCACCAACTTTATGTTGACGTTTTAAGCATGTTTTTCAGGTCAATAAGGCACGAGGTGCGATGATACATTGGAAGTCAATAATTGAAGAGTCAACACTTAAGATTTGGGGTCTTATTACATTTTGGGGAAAATTGTTATAAACCGAAATCTTTATTTATATTGTTGAACAATTTGAAGCCATGGGCTTATGTAACAAACAAGTATTTTGTTAATCCAATGTATCTTTTTCAAACGACACGTTTAGTAGTCGTTCTCAGATCTTGTGCTATTGATCCATAAAGTAACGCCCTCGGATATTCAAACATTCCACTGCGTGCTCAGATTTGAGGGTGTTACAGATTGGTATCAGAGCCAAGGTTATAGAGAACCAGGTCAAAAGTTTTGTCTGGACTATAACCATTTTCAAACACTATTTTCACAAATGGGATTTGCGAGGGACATACATGCATTACTTGTTGCATCAAATTTATGTGCTTACATGACATGCATTGTTCTAGCATTAGTAGGGTACTAAGTGCTTACATGATCGATATACGTATATATAAATGATATTACGTATATTACCATAAGACCCTTATAATTAAGGCTTATAGACATATCATATTGATCCTTCCAAATAATAATACTATATAAGTTATTTTTGCTTTTTGCAGTAGTCATGTCTTCTGTGACATCAGTTGTTACCTACACTTCCGTCTACACCGACTCTGAGCCCGGCAAAGCCTTCTGGGGAGCCGATGATGAGGAGGTATCTGAGGGAGGCATTCCACGGGTCATCGTATTAGGATACGACAGACTCCCAATATAGCCAGTAGCCCTACCCTCACCAGATTACATACCAGCCCAGAGGACCCACAAACACCGCCAATTCCTCAGGACGAGGATGAGCATTAGTTTCCCGATGAGGAGCAGCCATTACCTACTGTTGAGTCACCCGAACATGTTACTGAGTCGGATCCCGAGGAGGATCCAGAGGAGTACAAGGATGATGAGACAGAGGATGGTCCGGTTGACTATCCTATGGACGAGGGAGATGATGGAGATGATGATGACGGCGATTCATCTAAGGATGATGCCAATGATAAGGATGAGGATGATGAGGACGAGGAGGAGGAGGAGGAGCACATAGCTCTGGCCGACTCTACTATTGTTGCACCTGTTGATGAGCATGTTTTCCCACCTGAGGGAACAGAGCCTGTTATACCACCACCCTCCACTAACATTACTATTGTGGCTAGGGTTATCGTCCAGACCCAGACTTCCATATCCCTTCCACCAGAGGCAGAGGTTGAGAGACTTCTGACCATGACTACTCCATCACCATCACCACCTATCTCACTATCACCACCCTCTATAGTAGAGCGCCTTGCTAGGTGCATGGCCCCACATGTACATTCACCACCTTTACTACCATCATCTGGGTGTCCAACCCAAATCCAGACACTCAAGATAGCATCCACTCAAGCTCTCATTGATGCAGTTACTGCCGCATTACCATCACCACCACTACCACCATCTCTATACATACCACCACCTGTTGACCGTAGGGATGACATTCCCGAGTCTGAGCAGCCTCCCCGCAAGACGTTGTATTTGTCTACTCTAGGCTCCAGATACGAGGTCGGGGAGAGTTCCACTGCTAGACCTACCAGAGGTCAAGGGATAGATTATGGGTTTGTCAGCATGGTAGATGCTGAAGAGAGGCGACAGGGAATTAGAGGTGTCGGGTATGGGATTAGGGGTACATGGGTAGATCTGGCAGAGGCAGTTCCAGAGATAGCACCTATGACCATGGGAGAGGTCAATACTAGGGTCACAGAGCTTGTTGAGCTCCATGAGCATGATACATAAGACTTGTATGCTTTACTAGAGGATGCTCAGGATAGTAGGTCTCGTATATCACAGCGAGTCAATATGGACTCCCAGCGGGTCGATTTACTTATGGGGGATAGGATGACACTCTAGGAGACAGTATAGATGGTAGAGGAGGAGGCTTATGATTCCCGAGAGGCTTGGGCTCACTCAATAGGATTGAGTCGGGCAACTCATCAGGAGCTTCAGACCTATCGTGATCATGTGTATGTATACGAGACCCATCTCCAGGCACACCAGACACAGCTACAGCTGTAGAGTACTCTCATTCAGACACAGCATCAGGTACATGAGACTCGCTTTCAGATGCAGCAGGCTGAGTTAGCAGCACTTCGAGAGATTGATCATAGGTGTCAGGACCAGATGGTAGAGACTCTTTGAGTCATCAGAGATATGAGGCGAGAGATGAGCGACATGCAGGCTGAGTTGTTAACACTGCGAGAGCGGCAGAGGAGAGCCAAACAGCCATGACCAAAGACTAGGATTCCAGATCACCAAGATGCTTCTGGGGATGCCGACAGTCACATCTAGTGATTTATGTTATTGTATCTTGCTAGGTCATTGTACAGGCATGTTAAGTATTAGGAGTTTAACCTGCTAGCATAGCCTTAGATATTTTGTATTATATTATGTATACTCAGACAACTATTTCATGTAAAATTTTCAAAGTTATGAGTGAAATAGACGTGTTACTTTGTACTATATACCTCTCTTGTGTTAATATCTCGTCTATACATTATTATATTCTGTCCTATAACCCCATGTTTTGACTTTTGTGATCTAGACAAATCATGGCACCTACGACCAGAAGAGGACCAAATACCCCTGTTAACAACACCAACCTAAACAAGATGACTCCAGAATCCATCCAAGCAATGATTGACCAAGCTCTTTTATGAAACTCCACCAATGGAGATGGAAGCCACAGTTCGCACGAGGATAACTGAAGGAACGTGCAAACTGTGCGCCCTTGTTTTTACGCTGACTTCATGAAGTGTCAACCTTTGAAATTCAAGGGGACTGAAGGCGTGGTCGGTTTAACTCGGTGGATTGAAAAGATGGAGTCAGTTTTCAATATCAGTGGTTGTGCTATTGAGAATCAAGTAAAGTTTGTCACATGTACTCTGTTAGATGCTGCTTTGACTTGGTGGAATGGTAAGATAAGAACCTTAGGTCCAGAGGCATATGTAATGACTTGGGAAGTACTCAAGAAAAAGATGACGGACAAGTATTGTCCTCAGGGTAAAATCAAGAAATTAGAAATCGAGCTGTGGAACCTAAAGGTCAAGGGAAACGATGTTCCAGCATATACTGAACGTTTCCAAGAGTTAACCCTGATATGTACTAAGTTTGTTGCCAACGAAACCGAGAAGGTTGACAAGTACATTAGTGGACTTCCTGACAACATTTATGGGAGCATCAAGTCTGCCAGACCCAAGACATTGGATGAGACTATTGAGTTGGCCAATGACTTAATGGATCAGAAACTCCGCACCTACGTGGAAAGATAATCTGATAACAGCCATGGTCACCAGCAACAACCCTTCAAGAGGCAAAATGCAGCCAAGGTCTACAATATGAGGACAGGCGAAAGGAATCCGTATGGGGGATCTTTGCCTAAATGCACTAAGTGCCATCTTCACCACAATGGCCCATGCACCTAGAGGTGCCACAAGTGCAACAAAATAGGGCACTTTGCTCGCGATTGCAGGAGTACTGTTAACACAAATGTTGCTAATACTTAGAAGGGCAATAGGGTAGCTCCCAAAGGAAATGGTTGTTTTGAGTGTGGAGCACCAGGGCATTTCAAGAGAGATTGCCCTAAACTGAAGAATAAAGATGGAGGGAATAATGGACAATGCACAGGCTGCTGGGTTTAAGCAGTTGGGAAAATGCAGAAAAGAGAGGAAAACGCATCGAGTGAAAACCCGGATGCTACAATTGTCATGGGTACGATCCTTTACATAACCACTAACATCTATCTTATATCGACACTGGTGCCGGATAGAAGCTTTAAAATCCACGTGCCATTTAGTTCCTTGATAAATATCGCCCCAACTCTAGAAAATTGTTATGATGTCGAATTAGCTGATGGGAAATTAAGGGTGTTACAAACTTCTTTCTCATACAACAAATGCAAGTACTGCTTCTGCAAGTAAAATATACAATATTTGCTCCTCTAGGTCGGTGATCAAAACATGCTTGATAGTAGCTAATATCGTCGCAAGCTAGCGGTGCCAAATTAAATGCACGTGGGACAGCACCTGACAACGAAGTTTTACAAAAAGAAATAATTAGGAAAATGAATAAATGAACACTAAATGACCTTTGGCCTAGTGGTAATTGGATGACCCGATCAATATGTCAAGTCTTTCTAAAAACATATTTAAAAGATGAGTGAGAAGTGTAGTGTATGTCTAAAAATCGCCTTTCAAAAATTATAACAACAAATAAAATCTTTATCTATTGCTTTTGAGCACAATATAATTTTCTCAATAAAATATAGTAAATTTTTGAGAATTACAAACTAAGAAATATGCCAATGAAACTTAGTCAGTTGGAGCATTACTTAATGGTTTGCAAATATCATCAAATGGCTCAGCAACAACCTTTTCCTGGAACGATATAAATAGCATGCAAGTAAAAAAAAGAAAACACATAGTTTTTTATCCATCACAAACTCAGTTTTTCTATAGTATAACAAGTATTTAGACTTATGTTGTCTTACTTGTTAATAACTAGATATTTATATATGGTTTTCAAATATCAAGTATTAAAAGATAGCATGAAATACACAAAACCTTTTTTTTAACTTCTTAGTAATTAAGTATTTATTACTTAACATCAATGGGCATTGAAACGTTCTATATAGAAGTTTAGTATTATGGAGTAATATCTTTAGCTGTTAGGAAATTAAATACTTTAGACAATTTTTCTTCATAGTTAAATAGCATTCATTATATTAGGAGGGCGTTTTATGTTGCATACATGTTTAGTTTATTCGTTTTTTTAGATAGAAAATAGGCATGTGATTTATGTATCATTGATTATTTTTTTTCTTGTAGTGGTTGTTGTTAATCACAAAAGAAGCAAAAATATCC
Organism: Tanacetum coccineum; assembly: GCA_026074375.1. Classification (NCBI taxonomy): domain Eukaryota; kingdom Viridiplantae; phylum Streptophyta; class Magnoliopsida; order Asterales; family Asteraceae; genus Tanacetum; species Tanacetum coccineum. The sequence continues at coordinate 21,702 of BQNB010009601.1, forward strand.
TCAAAAGGGTGTTTCTTCACACGTGAAGGATAGAATGAGAATCGATCGAAATAAAATTTGTATGCGTGTACTTAAATGTGTTTGGATATTTAGGATTTAATCAAGGAGTAAGTGTGTTTAAATGAGGTACAAGTAATTGGTTAAGAATTTCTATGAATGCTATCATTTTTTTCGTATAGCTTTTAAGTTTACATAGGGGCTTCAATATGCTACATAGGGGATATCTATTCTTAGTGTTTAAAGCTTTGTATAAAAGATGAGTATCTATAAAACTCACTTTCACAAAAAGAATCATAAACCCTTTACCATTACAACCCAAATTTGTCCATTCCCATTTTAGAATTCACCATGTAAAAGCTTATCTAATGAACTTAAATGTACAATGTCGTTAAGAGTGTTAAAAAGAAACCTCGAACGTATTTTTTAGACATCTAAGTGATGGAAGAACTTTTCTTGGATCATGGAACCCCGATGGCCCAAACAAATCTGCTGCTCATTAATGAAGACGCCATACACCTTGAAAACATAATATAACTATGATCATGTAGAATTATAAATGATTATTATTGTTGATACACTTGAATGGTTTGAAAAGAGAACTTCATCTTAAATTACTTATGCGTATTTCACCCAACATTCTGTAAGATTCTCGTGCACTACTAGGTTATTAACAACCATTCTTGTTTGTGATTATCACCAAAACCCCATTGAACCTCACCATTATGATGATCTTCAGCTTCTTTGCTATATTCGTCCCCATACAAATTTTGAATGACTAGTTATGTTTTCTTCTTAAGTCATAGGAGGCTTATTATGTTAGTAGGAAATGTACAATAAGTTTCGGTCAGAATTTTTTATGAGATTTGGTATTTCAATGATCGACTATACGCATGATCAGTGGCAGCATCCATTTCTTTTTTAAGGGTGTTTTTCAGATTTACTTATAGGAAATCACCCGGATGTTCTCTTTTTGTATAAAATTAGTTCTTTACTTCTCATGCAGTCCTAAATGTTCCAATAATAGCTTCTGCCTTAATTCCATATTTCGTAGGTGGTTCTATCACAATGTTTTAATCTATCAACTAATTCTATGCACCAAAGTTGGAAAGGTGGATTACCAAGTTTGTGGATAAGTTTCGGGTCCTTGTGATATGAAATGTTGATGATTATGGAGTGCATAAAATGTGAACTGGATTACGCTGATGCTTTTCTAGTTTTAAATACATGGTAGTGAGTAAATATAACTAAAAGGGATATACATGGTTTGTTAGTCCACCAAACCAATAAAATCATTAGATGGGTTGGTGTATATCCATACAATGTAATATATAACAATGTAGGCTAGTGCAATTTTATGGATTCCAAATTCTTAATCTTATAAATAAAGGCACACATTAGTTTGCATTCGAGACTTTTAAAGTGAATTAGTCTCAATCTTAGATTTGAGAAAGATAAAACTTGTTTAAAACACTATTAATATGAAACAAATTTTCAAGAATGATTATTATTTGATAGTCTATCATACTCATAACATTTTTATGTCAATGCGACTATGATCTTATATAAACTTATTCCTCAAACAACAAATGCACGTACTGCTTCTACAAGTAAAATATACAATATTTGCTCCTGTAGGTCGGTGATCAAAACATGCTTGATCGCAGCTAATATCGTCGCAAGCTAGCGGTGCCAAATTGAATGCACATGGGATAGCACCTGACAACGGAGTTTTACAAAAATAAATAATTAGGAAAATGAATAAATGAACACTAAATGGCCTTTGGCCTAGTGGTAATTGGATGACCCAATCAACAGGTCAAGTCTTTCTAAAAACATATTTAAAATATGAGTGAGAAGTGTAGTGTAGGTCTAAAAACCGCCTTTCAAAAATTATAACAACAAATAAAATCTTTATCTATTGCTTTTGAGTACAATCTAATTTTCTCAATAAAATAGAGTAAATTTTTGAGAATTACAAACTATGAAATATGCCAATGAAACTTGGTCAGTTGGAGCATTACTTAATGGTTTGCAAATATCATCAAATGGCTCAGCAACAACCTCTTTCTGGAAAGATATAAATAGCATGCAAGTAAAAAAAAGAAAACACATAGTTTTTTATCCATTACAAACTCAGTTTTTCTATAGTATAACAAGTATTTAGAATTATGTTGTCATACTTGTTAATAACTAGATATTTATATATTGTTTTCAAATATCAAGTATTAAAAGATAGCATGAAATAAACAAAATGTTTTCTTAACTTCTAAGTAATTAAATATTTATTACTTAACATCAATGGGCATTGAAACGTTCTATATAGAAGTTTAGTATTACGGAGTAATATCTTTAGCTGTTAGGAAATTAATTACTTTACACAATTTTTCTTCATAGTTAAGTAACATTCATTATATAAGGAGGGCGTTTTATGTTGCTTACGTGTTTGGTTTATTCGGGTTTTTTGATAGAAAATAGTCATGTGATTTATGTATCATTGATTATTTTTTTCTTGTAGTGGTTGTTGTTAATCACAGAAGAAGCAAAAATATCTTCAAAAGGGTGTTTCTTCACACGTGAAAGACAGAATGAGAATCGATCATGAAGGACATCGATCAAAATAAAATTTGTATACGTGTACTTAAATGTGTTTGGATATTTGGGATTTAATCAAGGTGTAAGTGTGTTTAAAAGAGGTACAAGTAATTGGTAAAGAATTTCTATGAATGCTATCATTGTTTTAGTATAGCTTTTAAGTCTACATAGGGGTTTTAATACGCTACATAGGGGATATCTATGCTTAGTGTTTAAAGATTTGTTTCAAAAGATGAGTATCTATAAAACTCACTTTCACAAAAAGAATCATAAACCCTTTACCATTATAACCCGAATTTGTCCATTCCCATTATACAATTCACCAAAGAAGAGCTTATCTAATGAACTTAAATGTACAATATCGTTAAGAGTGTTAAAAAGAAACCTCGAACGTATTTTTTAGATATCTAAGTGCTGGAAGAACTTTTCTTGGATCATGGAACCCCGATGGCCCGAACAAATCTGCTGCTCATTAATGAAGACGCCATAGACCTTGAAAACATAATAAAACTATGATTATGTAGAATTATAAATGATTATTATTGTTGATACACTTGAATGGTTTGAAAAGAGAACTTCATCTTAAATTACTTATGTGTATTTTACCGAACATTCTGTAAGATTCTCGTGCACTACTAGGCTATTTGCAACCATTCATGTTTGTGATTATCACCATAACCCCATTGAACCTCACCATTATGATGATCTTCAGTTTCTTCACTATATTCATCCCCATACAAATTTTGAACCACTATCCATGTTTTCTTCTTAAGTCATAGGAGGCTTATTATGTGAGTAGGAACTATACATAAAGTTTATGTCAGAATTTTTTTATGGGATTTGGTATTTCCTTGATCGACTATATGCATGATCACTAGTAGCATCCATTTCTTTTTAAGGGTTTTTTTCAGATTTACTTACGGGAAATCACCTGGATGTTCTCTTTTTGTATAAAAGTAGTTCTCCACTTCTCTTGCAGTTTTAATGTTCCAATAATAGCTTGTGCCTCTATTCCACCTTTCGTAGGTGGTTCTATCACAATGTTTTAATCTAACAACTGATTCCATGCACCAAAGTCAGAAAGGTGGATTACCAAGTTTGTGGATAAGTTTTGGGTCCTTGTGATATGAAATGTTGATGATTATGGAGTGCATAAAATGTGAACCGGATTACACTGATGCTTTTCTAGTTTTAAATACATGGCAGTGAGTAAATATAACTAAAAGGGATATACATGGTCTGTTAGTCCACCAAACCAATAAAATCATTAGATGGGTTGGTGTATATCCATACAATGTAATATATAACAATGTAGGATAGTGCAATTTTTTGGATTCCAAATTCTTAATCTTTTAAAATGTAAATGCACACATTTATGTTTTCATCGAGACTTTTAAGGTGAATTGGTCTCAATCTTAGATTTAGGAAAGATAAAACTTATTTAAAACATTAATAATATGAAACAATTTTTCAAGAATGATTATTACTTGATAGTCTATCATACTCATAACATTTTTATTTCAATGTGACTATGATCTTATATAAACCTCTTCCTCATACAACAAATGCAAGTACTGCTTCTACAAGTAAAATATACAATATTTGCTCCTCTAGGTCGGTGATCAAAACATGCTTGATCACAGCTATTATCGTCGCAAGCTAGATGTGCCAAATTGAATGCACGTGGGACAGCACCTGACAATGAAGTTTTACAAAAAGAAATAATTAGGAAAATGAATAAATGAACACTAAATGGCCTTTGGCCTAGTGGTAATTGGTAACCATAAACAATAGGTCAAAGTCTTTCCAAAACAATTTAAAAGATGCAGTGAGAAGTGTAATGTAGGTCTAAAAATCGCCTTTCAAAAATTATAACAAATAAAATCTTTATCTATTTCTTTTGAGCACAATTTAATTTTCTCAATAAAATATAGTATATTTTTAAGAATTACAAACTAAGAAATATGCCAATGAAACTTAGTCAGTTGGAGCATTACTTAATGGTTTGCAAATATCATCAAATGGCTCAGCAACAACATCTTTCTGGAAAGATATAAATAGCATGCAAGTAAAAAAAAAGAAAACATATAGTTTTTTATCCATTACAAACTTAGTTTTTCTATAGTATAACAAGTATTTAAACTTATGTTCTCATACTTGTTAATAACTAGATATTTATATATGGTTTTCGAATATCAAGTATTAAAAGATAGCATGAAATACACAAAACATTTTTTTAACTTCTAAGTAATTAAATACTTATTACTTAACATCAATAGGCATTGAAACGTTCTATATAGAAGTTTAGTATTACTACCAAACTCAACATAGATGGATCAGCTGCTATGGGAGAGAGTGCAGGTGGTGGTATCCTGAGAAAGAGTATACGGTCCAATTTTTTTTTCTTCTCTTCATTCTATCACAATGGTACTAACATGATGGCTGAGACTAGAGCTCTCAGAGATGGGTTCAGGTATGAAGTTGTGGCTTGCTCCTGTATCAACAAGAGCCCTATGCCCGCTCCTCCCCCTATTGATCAAGCACGAAAACCTCGTTCAACCAAATGCGATCTAACCCGGCCTATCTGAGCCAGCAACTAACGCGAGCCGACGGAAGAAAATAATCGTTGAGAGAGCCAAGTCCCCAACCTGTCGTCTCGTAGAGAAAACATTAGGCATTGAAACGTTCTATATAGAAGTTTAGTATTACAGAGTAATATCTTTAGCTGTTAGGAAATTAAATAATTTACACAATTTTTCTTCATAGTTAAATAGCATTCATTATATTAGGAGGGGGTTTTATGTTGCTTACGTTGGTTTATTTGGGTTTTTAGATAGAAAATAGTCTTGTAATTTATGTATCATTAATTATTTTTTTTCTTGTAGTGGTTGTCGTTAATCACTGAAGAAGCAAAAATATCTTCAAAAGGGTGTTTCTTCACACGTGAAGGACAGAATAAGAATCGACCATGAAGGACATCGATCGGAATAAAATTTGTATGCGTGTACCAAATTCTGTTTGGATATTTGGTATTTAATCAAGGTGTAAGTGTGTTTAAAAGGGGTACAAGTAATTAGTAAAAAATTTCTATGAATGCTATCATTGTTTTAGTATAGCTTTTAAGTTTACATAGGGGTTTTAATACGCTTCATAGGGGATATCTATGCTTAGTGTTTAAAGCTTTGTATAAAAGATGAGTATCTATAAAACTCACTTTCACAAAAAGAATCATAAACGCTTTACCATTACAACCCGAATTTGTCCATTCCCAATTTATAATTCACCATGGAAGAGCTTATCTAATGAACCTAAATGTACAATGTCATGAAGAGGGTTAAAAAGATACCTCAAACGTATGTTTTAGACTTCTAAGTATTGGAAGAACTTTTCTTGATCATGCAACCCAGATGGCCTGAACATATCTGTTGTTCATTAATGAAGACCCCATACACCTTGAAAACATAATAAAACTATGACTACGTAGAATTATAAATGATTATTATTGTTGATACACTTGAATGGTTTGAAAAGAGAACTTCATCTTAAATTACTTATGCGTATTTCACCTAACATTCTGTCAGATTCTCGTGCACTACTAGGCTATTAGCAACCATTCATGATTGTGATTATCACCATAACCCCATTGAACCTCACCATTATGACGATCTTTAGTTTCTTTGCTATTTTCATCCCTATATAAATTTTGAACCACTAGCCACGTTTTCTTCTTAAGTCATAGACCTTAATGAGTTAAGTATGGCCTTTACTTAAGTTTAGGTCAGAATTTTTTATGGGATTTGGTATTTCCATGATTAACTATACGCAGATTACTATGCAGCATCCATTCTTTTTTAAGGATTTTTCAGATTTAAATACTTATGGAAATCACTCGAATGTCTCTTTTTGTATATACTGATTCTCCAATTCTCCTGTAGTCCAAAATGTTCCAATAATAGCTTGTGCATCTATTCCAACTTTCATAGGTGGTTCTATCACAATATTTTAATCTATCAACTAATTCCATGCACCAAAGTCAGAAAGGTGGATTACCAAGTTTGTGGATAAGTTTAGGGCCCTTGTGATATGAAATTTTGATGATTATGGAGTGCATAAAATGTGAACCGAATTACGTTGATGCTTTTCTAGTTTTAAATACACAGCAGTGAGTAAATATAACTAAAAGGGATATACATGGTCTGTTAGTCCACCAAACAATAAAATCATTAGATGGGTTGGTGTATATCCATACAATGTAATATATAACAATTTAGGCTAGTGCAATTTTATGGATTCCAAATTCTTAATCTTATAAATAAAGGCACACATTAGTTTGCATTCAAGACTTTTAAAGTGAATTAGTCTCAATCTTAGATTTGGGAAAGATAAAATTTGTTTTAAAAATTAATAATATGAAACAAATTTTCAAGAATGATTATTATTTTATAGTCTATCATACTCGTAACATTTTTATGTCAATGCGTCTTTTGTAACATCCGGCAATTTTCGGAATTTTAAATGACTATTTTAAACTTTGACTTTTCACGTCCGATCTTACTTTTTTTGACTTTTGATCTTTTATCGTCACATAAAAACGATTACAGCACAACTGGTAAAATTTTCGGAACATATTTCAATAATAAATCATATTTATTATTACATATCTTGAGTACAAACTTATATATATATTTTTTTACTTATTTGACTTGAAAACGAGAAAATATATATTTTATTCCTAAGTTGACTTATCGAAAACGACTCACTAAATCATGTTTTCACAACTCGGACTCTAAAGAAATTTGATGTAAAACGAAATTCCGAACAACTTTTTAGTTTTGTCCGAGACACGAAAACAAGCAGAAAATGACTAAAATAGCCTCGCAAAAATTTTGAACATAACGCGTACCGACCCAAGAATAATTAAATTCATATGTAATTATCACTTTTTATTAAATAAAGATATTTAATAAAAATTGTTAATATTTTATACCAATAGCGTATTTAAAAAACACGACGGTCGAAATTAAAGTTTTATTTTTACGGACAAAGCTTACTCGCGACACCCAATGGTACAAATAAATATATGAAAGGTTTGCACAAGAAATAAATACAAAACACCCCACTAACTCTTCCATTTTATATCATAAACCTTACATGAATGTACCTTAAGCACATGTATCTAGTAATTGGCTTGTCAAGAGTACCCTCCCCCTCTTTTTGGCCGTGGACTTGCATAGGGAGGAGGAGAGCTCTTTGCTCTTGTCCTTCAACCCACCAACATCCCATGGTTTCCCTTTTAGTGGTTTAGGGTTTTCAAGCATGCTATAAAAGGAAGGTCCTATGTAAACTAACTCATACTCTTTCATGCAAGCAAATTAAATCACACAAACTCTCCCTAATTAGGGTTTCATATATCTTGATTTTCTAAGGTATTCCAAGTGTATTAGCATTCATTCTAAGGTCATCTAAGGTTACTCAAGGTGTTAACAAGCTTGGATTCGGGTTTAACAAGGATTAATCAAGAAAACATAATTAGGGTTTTCTTGATTAGGGTTTTGATTTTGGAAGCTTGGTTAGGGTTTATATCATCATCCTACTCATCTACTATAAGGTCTATTTAAAGTATTCAATGTTCATTCATTCATTATCTTATGTGTACATACTTGTTATATATGTTAAACACCACCTAGATTCATTTTTGTGACACATGAAGTATTTTAAAGCATATATAATTCGAATTTATTATTGTATGGGGTGAAATAATACTTGAAATAAAGGTACATACTTGGTATAAGTGTTAAATAATTTATAAGAATGAATTACAAATTAAATGGTGTTGAAGGTTTAATTACAAGTTAATGTGTAAAAGATCACAAGGACATGGATTCCATTTGATCAAGTGTTATGAACTTTTAAAGGACTTAATATATGTAATATATATGGTATAATACTTGGTAAAATAATGGTGCAAAGTTCCTAAATGAAAGTAATTATAAAACTAGTTTTGTTAATCATAAACCCTAATTAACTTTTAATACCTACTGTTTGGATTCGACATTAAACCCATACATTTTATGTTTAATTAAATTAGTACTCTTCACAAGGATCGTAAGCATGTAAAGGACTCGAAAAACGGATTTATAACGAAGAAGATATGATATTTACGAGTTTACGTTAATTAATCGTATAAAAGTGTTTTTATAAAAGTTATTTTATATAAGAACTTCCTGTCTCAGATCTGATCTATAAAATTTAATATTTTATAAACCTAGTACTTTTCATGACGAATCCAAGGGCGTAAGAAACTCGAGAAACGGAATTAAAATGAACGAGTTATGATTTAAACAAGTTACGTATAATTAATTCTATAAAAACAGTTTTTATAAACTGTAATGAACAGTAAAAGTTACTGTTCATCAGAGGTTTAATTTTTATAAATATGATATTTTGATAGATTTTCTTAATACGAAGCCGTGGACATAAGAAACGTATAAAACGGAGTCAAAACGATAAAGATATGAGGTTTTAAAATCACGCGCACTATTTTTACTTTTATACATTATTTTTATAAAACAATTAAATTAATAATGAAATATCATTATGAAATTAATAAAAACATTAAATCATATATTTTTACAAATGATACATTGGTAAATAAAAATAACATTTTTCTTGACGAGTACAAGTACATATACTTTTATTTAACAAAGTACGGGTTAATTATTAATTTAACTTTTAAAGATTTAATAAAAACTATTAGGTGGTGGTGTGACTATATAACATGTGATGCTTTATTTATATATAATACATTATACTCATACGGCCTATAATTAATTAGGTTGCATTCGGATTGCCGAGACGATTCACTTATTTGAATTAGATAATCAATCATTCACTTACGGTGAGTTTACAGCCCCTCTTTCACTTGTTTTACATTTACTTTACAAATCTCGGGGGAGAATACATGCTCAATACAACTTATTTACATGTTCGTGTACAATATATTTTACACACTATTCTACACACTTGGTTTACATACTTGATTTTGCAATTCATTACAAACACAATTACATGGTTGATTACAAACTTGGTTTTATACTTTGTCACGTACTCATTTGCATACACGTTTACGAAGTTGTTTACATACTCATTGTAAACTCAATTACTTGATTTATATCACACTCTTTTCTACTTATGGATTTAAGTACTCAAAGCTATTTACGAATACAATGGTTAATTTTTATTGGACACAAGTGTTTTCGGTTATCATCTCCTGTTTACATGTGCCTAAGTAACATAACCCACCATTGCCCATTATCATGAACTGTTAAATTCTTGACCGGAGGACCGGTTGAGGAAGCGCGAGTGTATAAATAGATCTATTTGGGATTGACATCCCTGTTCGGGTGAGTAGCTCTCACTAGTTTCGACAGTACTGAAACACGAATGCATACATGTCGGAGCAATTTGGATGTTACGGGTTTGAACATCTACACGGGCCTTTATTTGCATTAAATTGCATACATAGATGTCGAGCTTCAGTGTCATGAGCTTAGCGCAACAGTAGATATTATTTATGTGGTACTGTATCTGTTATAGTAGACCCATACATTTTGGAAAATCAACGATTTCACTGTCCATACTACTTATTGAACATTACTAATTTCTGAACACTTTTCATTATATTGCGGCGAAGCAATAAACACTAAACTCTTTTGGTTCTACATTTACTCTTACATTTTTGGCGATTATTATAAGGATTGAAATGGTCATACATACTTTATAAATCTTTGGATTCCAACATTTACATTTATACTTACAAAACTCTATGAACTCACCAACTTTAATGTTGACACTTTTAAGCATGTTTTTCTCAGGTGAATTAGATGCTTGGCTTACTTGATGTGCAATGGAGTCTAAAATCGACAAGATTTCATTTATGGATTTCTACTTACATACAAATGATCAAATCTCGTTGGGTTATTTTCAAGCTTTTCATTGTGATGAAATTATGGGACAAATGTTATATAAATTTCAAGAAAATCAACGAGATTATCTTTTCCAAATGACACATTTTAGAGTCGTTCTCATCTTGTATCTTGAGCTGTTGTATTATGAAGTAACGACATATTTCCGCTGCGACACATTTTTGGGGGTGTTACAGATTGGTATCAGAGCCAAGGTTATAGAGAACTAGGTTGCATATTTTACCCTAGACTATAACCGTTTTCACAAACAATGCATCACATCAAACATTTTTAAAGTGCATACACACTACTTGCTTACTTGCTTACATTACTTGTTACATTATGTGCTTACATGACATACATATATATAATATATATATGCTTACATCCATTTTGCGTATATCGTACAGTTATTTATATAAGAGTTATTTATATAAATACCAGAACACCTTCTTAGACATTGTGAGTTGTACAATGGTCTCACTTCGTTCTCAGACATTGTAAGTTAAACAATGGTCTCCAAAAATATTTTTCATAACTTTATACAATATCGTATTACGCGAAAGCCGTCATAATTTTTGTTTACATGGGATTATGTATGAATCTAAGTATTACAAGTCTTGTATGGGCGGGACTTGTAATAGGAGGATTGATATGATAATTGCTATGCTGACTCGTTCATAATGACCTTTATCTTATTTACTTTAACCGTGTACTCATCAGCTATTTTGAACACTATGTCGATTTCCCCTGATTGTTTTACTCTCCGTCTCCGAAGACGAGTTTTAAATCACTCGTCCCGTACTCATTAGAGCACCTGCATCGTCATGTCATCCACCACCTTGAAAATTTTGTAAGTACGCGTGATACATCAAAATTAATGAAAGCAGTAAGATTTATAATCACCTTTATTTGGAAAGATTGGGACAGCCTCTTCCATTAAATAAAGAAATTTGTAAATCACCGAACCATAAGTTTAACAATTCATTAATTACATAAATTGGGACGCCTTCTTTATTCAATAATAAATTATAGATGAGTGGGCTTAATGGTATCCGATATGATACGAGTATGAACTCGAACCCGATAATCACCGGAATTCGTTAGAAAGGTCTAGAAACGCAATCGTACCTTACCACTCAGCAGAATCTAAAGACCTCACTTGAACTACCTTGTCTCATTCTTAAGTTGTTACTTTTGCCGTTACAAATCATTACGATCATGAACTGTTTGTGGAGATAACCGACTTGTGCACACTTGAACTAATGAAGTTGATTCATCCTCGAACTAACGACCGAGTACAATATTCCGTCACCTATCACATAAGCTCTCCCACGAGCTTCTCCCATTTGTTGAATTTTATTCTAGGGATATTGTTTCTCGAAATGACCTCTCCCCTCATCCCATCACCGTTTGTTATAGTTATTTTCGTTATGGTTGCTATAGCGGTCCACTAGTACGAAGACTTGGGTCGTGATACATCCTAGTACTGCCAAACAAGTTGAAAACTTACATCCATAAGCCTTGTTGATGTAAATCATCAAACATTACAGATATCAGTAACTAGATTCTGTCCTTGAACATTTAAAACTTTACACAGACATACTCACACGACTACACTTTCTTTTTGAGATTTTCACTATTAAGAGACTTTTTTTATAACGCGTTTATTTCGGTCATAAGACCTATAATGATTTTTTTTGTGATACCTATTTTTGATGGATTAAATATCCTGGTCAAACCTAGGCAATTTTTTTTTTTTGGTTTTGGTATATTGAGAATTGTTGAAACATCGAATTTTGCTGACTAAAGTTATCAACGCCATATTTAAAAACTGGTTATTAAATCTTGAATCTTTTCTTGGTCACACAGTAGGTTAACACAAATTAAATCTCGGGACGAGATTCCTTTAAGGGGTAGGTACTGTAACAATTGGCAATTTTTGAAATTTTAAATTTCTATTTTTCCCTTTGACTTTTCGGGTCCGACTTGACTTTTTGACTTTTGATCTTTTATTGTCACATAAAAACGATTACCGCGTGACCGATAATTTTTTGAAACATATTTAAATAATAAATCATATTTATTATTACATATCTCTCATATGCAAAGTTATTTTTAACGTATTTGACTTGAAAACGAAAAAGATATATGTTATCTCTAAGTTGACTTATCAAAAACGACCCGTTAAATCACGTTTTCACAACTCAGACTCTAAAGCAATTTGATGTAAGACGACATTCCGGACAACTTTTTAGTTTCGCCCGAGACCCGAAAACAAGCAGAAACTGACCAAAATACCCTCGCAAAATTTTAGAAACGAGAACAACGTATACTGACGCGAAAATAATTAAATTATATTTAATTATCACTTTTTGTTAAATAAAAATATTTAATAAATCATTTAACATTTTATTCAAAAACGTTTATTAAAAACGCGAATATTTAAGTTAAAGTTTATTTTACGGATAAAATTTATCCGTGAAAAAAATAACCCAACCAAATAAATGATAAACATTTTATATAAATGTTATAAAATATTTATGAAAACTAGTCATGTAAATACTCGTTTTCGTGGGGGAAAATGAATTGGAAAACAATGGCGCAACTTTCGCGTTTTAATTCAATCGTTAACTAGCCTAATCGAGACCTGAACCACTAATTAACAAAAAAATACATTTTGGTCCCTCTAGTAATATTTATAATTTATACCCTAAACTATTTAACACTTTACACTTATTTTTAAACTTCCCACTATAAAAAGAAAATCACTTAGGGTTTCACCCCATAAAAATCAAACCCTAGCCACCAATATACACACACTCTCCTCCTCTCATATATTCCGGCGCCGTCATCGGATTCCGGCCACTTTCCGGCAAGGGATCCGGCACACCGACCAAACCATACCAACATCACCACTCCACCCGCAACAAACCTCAACATCCCACCATCACCCTCGCCAATCACCAGCCGCCGCACCTCATGATGAGGTCAGTCAAATCCTCACATACAGCAGTTCCCATTCATTTCTTTCAAGTTTGAGATTTAAAGCATTCTTAGTTTACTATTAGTTTATTAGTAGTAGGATATCATCAAATGTTGCTTTAATAAGAAAAAAAAATCTTATGTACTGACGTGTTCAACTAGATCTAGATGCCATTCATTTTCTTTTAACTTCTTTTAAATTTGGTTATTAATTGATATTGTTCTACCTAGATGTCATATTTTTATTTACGTCAAATGTTGTTCAAATCTTTCTTTCAGTGTTTTTATAAAAACATAATCTCGTCACTTTAAATGTCAGTTTTGAATTTGACAGCCTTGTGTCATTTAATAGATGTACGAAAACTGTTTTTTTAAATCCTTATATTTGTGTTATAATTTATCCTTGGGTTGAATGATAGTCAAGTGTCTCGATTCTTAAACTTTTTTTTTAACTTATCAAACTTATGTAAAAGTTTACCTACGTCAATTTTAATGTTATAGTTTAGTTTAGAAAATATTTTGTTCAAATCTTTCTAAGTAATATTATCTAAGATTTAGCTGTTCGGGTTGTTTTGTTTAGAGTACGGGCACATTTAGGTGTTCTATTATCTTTGAAAACCGATAAAAAGGATTAAGTTATAGTCTTAGGATTATTTTATTTATAATTATACAATAACTCGACAACGAATAAGAATTATACTTTTACAAATGAGACAATTATTTTGGTTATAACCCGTCGAGGAAACGAAATACTAATTTATAAAAATATTATTTTATAAATTCCCGACTAGAAAATAAGGACATAGTTTTGTAAAAACTTTAGAAACATCGTTTACTTAATTCGTAACTTTAAAATATCGTTTACTTTTATGCACAAACTTTTTGTTTAATTAAGTGGTGATTTCCGAAAATGTGTCGAATTGTTTTGTTTCAATTATTTTTGGTCACGTTTCATATAATTATGTAATTAAGTATTATATACCCTCGGTCATTTATATAATGTGTTGTCCTAATATATAATCCACATACAATTATATACTCATTCATATTCCATATGTAATATATACGGGATATATTACATACCTTGCTTTTACTTTCATTCATTTTATTTAACCATCCACCAAACTATTACAACTTTAAATCAAAATCTTCTATCAACGTGTCGCGTTGATGTAATCATCCATCGGAAAACCCAAGTACATTATCCTAGGCTAGTGGTTCCTAGCCGTTAAGATAAACCGCAACTTCTTGGTCGAGCTGTTCCAGTTTCCGTTTTGTCTGGCGCTTATATGCGCATTCCCGCCAATCGTTCTACAACATCGATGTGAGTTTATAGCCCATTTTTCACTTGTTTTACAATTGCTTTACAAATCTCGGGGGAGAATACATGCTCAATACAACTTGTTTACATATTCGTTTGCAATATCTTTTACATACTTGATTTTGCAATTCATTACAAACACAATTACATGGTTGATTACAAACTTGGTTTCATAATTTGTCACATACTCATTTGCATACATGTTTACGAAATTATTTACATACTCATTACGAACTCAATTACTTGATTTATATCACACTATTTTCTACTTATGGATTTAAGTACTCAAAGCTATTTACGAATACAATAGTTAATTTTTATTGGACACAAGTGTTTTCGGTTATCATCTCCTTTTACTAGTAACATAACCCACCATGCCTATTATCATAACTATTAATTCTTGACCGGAGGACTCGGTTAATGGAAGAGCGAGTGTATAATAATCTATTTGGGATTGACATCCCTATTCGGGTGAGTAGCTCTCACTAGTTTCGACCGTACTGAAACACGAATGCATACATGTCGGAACAATTTGGATGTTGCGGGTTTGAACATCTACACGGGCCTTTATTTGCATTAAATTGCATACATAGATGTCGAGCTTCAGTGTCATGAGCTTAGCGCAACCGAGATATTTATTTTATTGTACTGTATCTGTTTATATAGACCCATACATTTTGGAAATTCAACGATATCACTGTCCATACTACTTATTGAACATTACTAATTTCTGAACACTTTTCATTATATTGCGGCGAAGCAATAAACACTAAACTCTTTCGGTTCTACATTTACTCTTACATTTTTAGCGATTATTATAAGGATTGAAATGATCATACATACTTTATAAATCTTTGGATTCCAACATTTACATTTATACTTACAAAACTCTATGAACTCACCAACTTTAATGTTGACACTTTTAAGCATGTTTTTCTCAGGTGAATTAGATGCTTGGCTTACTTGATGTGCAATGGAGTCTAAAATTGACAAGATTTCATTTATGGATTTCTACTTACATACAAATGATCAAATCTCGTTGGGTTATTTTCAAGCTTTTCATTGTGATGCAATTATGGGACAAATGTTATATAAATTTCAAGAAAATCAACGAGATTACTTTTCAAACGACACATTTAGAGGTCGTTCTCTTGTATCTAGCGCTGTGTATTATGAAGTAACGTCCCCTGACACATTTCCGCTGCGACCCATTTTGGGGGTGTTACAGATTGGTACCAGAGCCAAGGTTATAGAGAACTAGGTTGCATATTACCCTAGACTATAACCTTTTCACCCAACAATGCTCATAAAATCAAACCTTTTTTTAAAGGGCATACACAATTTGTTACTTGCTTACTTGCTTACATTACTGATACATATATGTGCTTTACAGACATACATAATATAATATATTATTATGCATACATCATTTTTCGTATACGAACAGTTATTCAAATAAGAGTTAATTAATAAATACCAGAACACCTCATAGACAATGTGAGTTTGTACACTGGTCTCCACTGCGTTCTCAACATTGAAGTTAACAATGCTCCAAAAATATTTTTCATAACTTTATACAATATCGTATTACACGAAAGCCGTCATAATTTTTGTTTACATGGGATTATGTATGAATCTAAGTATTACAAGTCTTGTATGGGCTGACTTATAATAGGGAGGATTGAATATGATAAATTGTTATGCTTACTCGTGCATATTGACCTTTCTCTTATTTACTTTAACCGTGTACTCATGCAGCATTTTTGAACACTATGTCGATTGCTCCCTTATTGTTATACTCTCCGTCCCGAAACGAGTTTTAAAATCACTCTCCGTATCTCATAAGAGCACCTGCATCGTCTTTTATCCACCACCTTAAAATTTTGTGAGTACGCTTGTTTGCATCAGAAATTATTAAGTAGGATGATTTATAATCTCTTTATTTGAAAGGATTGGGACGCCTCTTCATTTAAATAAAGAAATTGTAAATCATCGAACCATAAGTTTATCAATTCATTATTTACATAAATTGGGACGCTTCTTTATGCAAATAATAAATTATAGATGAGTGGGCTTAATGGTATCCGATATGATACGAGTATGAACTCGAACCCGATAATCACCGGAATTCGTTAGAAAGGTCTAGAAACGCAATCGTACCTTACCACTCAGTAGAATCTAAAGACCTCACTTGAACTACCTTGTCTCATTCTTAAGTTGTAACTTTTGCCGTTACAAATCTTTACGATCATGAACTGTTTGTGGAGGTAACCGACTTGTGCACACTTGAACTAATGGAGTTGATTCATCCTCGAACTAACGATCGAGTACAATATTCCGTCACCTATCACATAAGCTCTCCCATGAGCTTCTCCCATTTATTGAATTTTATTCTAGCGATATTGTTTCTCGAAATGTCCTCTCCCCTCATCCCATCACCATTTGTTATAGTTTTATTTTGTTATGGTTGCTATAGCGGTCCACTAGTACGAAGACTTGGGTCGTGATACATCCTAGTACTGCCAAACAAGTTGAAAACTTACATCCATAAGCCTTGTTGATGTAAATCATCAAACATTACAGATATCAGTAACTAGATTATGTCCTTGAACATTTAAAACTTTACACAGACATACTCACACGACTACACTTTTCTTTGAATTTTCACTATTAAGAACATTTTTTATAACGCGTTATTTCGTCATAAGGACCTAAAATGATTTTTTTGTGATACCTATTTTTAGGATGATTAAAATATCCTTGTCAACCTAGGCAATTTTTTTTTTGGTTTTGGTATATTGAGAATTGTTGAAACATCGAATTTTGCTGACTAAAGGATATTATACCATCGTCCATTCATACCACGATGCATTCCATTTCGCCATGTAGCATTTTCATCCCTGCCATGTGTGCATATTCATTCACCATGCATCATCGTACATCATGTGTATCTTTCATACTACACGCATCCTGCATGGTTTCATATAAAGATGATTTATATAAACTTTTGCTTGTGCAGATTATGGCTGCATCCACTATTCCTGTCTTTGCTGAGGAGAATCTTGGGGACCCGATCGATATCCGAGTAGATGTCATTCACCCAGAGCCTGTCGCTGTAGTTGCTTTTCCTGCAGTGGCGATTATGAGGACACAAGCCCAACACGAGGAGGCTATACGAGGCATACAAGAGCATTTATTAGAAGTGCCCATACAGGAGGAGCTGACGGCTCTGAGATTTAGGGTAGACATTGCTGAGGCAGAAAATGCTTCATTACGTGCTAGGATCAAGACTACAGAGGCAATCGAGAAGATTACTCGTAACCGTGAGAGACAGGCTCGTGTTAAGATTGAGCAGCAGTTGGCTGTGGTTCAAGAGTCCCAATGTCAGGACCGAGAGGACTTTAGGAAACTCAAGGAGCTCGTGACCAGTCAGTTCGGACGACACTCATAGATATCTTGCTTCATGATTTATGTACTAGCTTGTATTGGAGATTTTTAGTATTAAGAAAACATGTAGTCTTTTGGTGGGAAGAAACAATGAACCTAATTATCTATCAAATCATGGTATTATGAAAACTTCATCAATTTTATTTTAACTCTCTATTATCCATGCATACCGCTTACTAAAACATTATGATTTTATGAAACGTATCACTGTCACACAATAAACTA
This sequence comes from Tanacetum coccineum, assembly GCA_026074375.1. NCBI lineage: Eukaryota > Viridiplantae > Streptophyta > Magnoliopsida > Asterales > Asteraceae > Tanacetum > Tanacetum coccineum. The sequence goes on from BQNB010009601.1 coordinate 40,236, forward strand.
TTTCGTTGTCTCTCATAAACTGTTTCATGGGAAATTTTTAAAACTATTTTGTTATAGATTCGTAAACAATTTGTTATCACAACATAAACTCCTTACTATTACATCATGAACTGTCACATGATTCCTTCGAAGTTTATTTTGATACCACCTCATAAACAATTTTAGTATTGTCTCATAAACAAAGTCGATGTCATTAACAAACTACCTTACTATCGATTGATAAACTATCATTTTATAAACCATCTTACTATCGTTGACAAATTATCTTACCAATCGTTCAATAAACTAACATTTTATAAACTATTCTCAATCATTTCACAAATACCTTATAAATTACCTTCTTGACATCTTATATACTATTTTGCAATCATCTTAAAAACTACGTTACTATCACTTTATGAAGTATCTTGTTCTTACCTTATGAAACCATTTCTCATCACATAAATTATTTTATTATCAACTCATAAGTCATTTAGCTATCGTCTTGAAAACCATCATACGATTTCTCGCAAACCATTTTATTGTCATCCTATCAACAACCTTGCATCCACCTTGTGAATCATTTTGTCATCTTATAAAACTCTTTGATACTTCTTTATACATAACATAATTTTGACGAAAATGAGCATCGCATCGTTAGCACTCAAATATACATAGCCTGATCATCTATGTATAATTCAGGGAGGACTATGCCATGCTGAGAGTAGTCACCATCTAACATTTGTCAATAAATCCATTTTTACTTACATCCTTGAAAAAAAACAAAAAAAAAAAGTTTTGTGTGCGTATTCGTAAAACGCGTTTACTTTGGGAAATCGAATTAGTAACCATAGCAACTAAGCAGACCTTTACTCCAAAGTTGACATCATCTTATAGCAAATCCTAAGCCAAAAAGCTGAAACACGTCACTAGTCGACCTAGGATAATTCGCTATCAAATTTGCTCGCCATTAGAGAATTTACTAAATCATCCATTCAACATCAACCTAATACCCATAGAACTTGGTAGTTTCAACGTCATAATTGGTATGGATTGGTTGTCAATGTATCATGCCATGATAGCTTATGCCGAGAAGATCGTTCGTATTCCATGGGGAAATGAAACATTAATTGTTCGTGGTGACGGAAGCGACAACGGACACAAGTCCTGATTAAACATCATCTCGTGTACCAAAACCCAAAGGTACTAGCTAAAAGGATGCCATGTCTCTTTTTTTTGACACATATTACCATAAAGAAGGCCGAAGACAAGTCGAAGCAGAAGCGACTTGAAGACGTACCAATTGTTCGAGATTTTCTCGAAGTATTTCTCGAGGACTTGCCGGGTATTCCACCAGCCCGACAAGTGAAATTTCGAATCGATTTGATACCTGGTGTTGCACCTATAGCATGGGCGCCTTATCAATTAGCACCGTCCGAGATGAAAGAATTATCGAATCAACTGAAGGAAATTTCTGACAAGGGCTTCATAAGACCCAGTTCCTCACATTGGGGAGCTCCGGTCTTGTTGTCGAAAAAAAGGACGGATCAAAACTATTAGGTGGTGGTGTAACTATATAACATGCGACGTTTTATTCATATAAAGTACATTATACTCATACGACCTATAAATAATTAGGTTGCATCCGGATTTCCGAGACGATTCACTTATCCTATTTAGATAATCAATCATTCACTTACGGTGAGTTTATAGCCCCTCTTTCACTTGTTTTACATTTACTCTACAAATCTCGGGGGAGAATACATGCTCGATACAACTTGTTTACATGTTCGTTTACAATATCTTTTACATACTATTCTACACACTCGGTTTACATACTTGATTTTGCAATTCATTACAAACACAATTACATGGTTGATTACAAACTTGGTTTCATACTTTGTCACATACTCATTTGCATACACGTTTACGAAATTGTTTACATACTCATTACAAACTCAATTACTTGATTTATATCACACTCTTTTCTACTTATGGATTTAAGTACTCAAAGCTATTTACGAATACAATGGTTAATTTTTATTGGACACAAGTGTTTTCGGTTATCATCTCCTGTTTACATGTGCCTAAGTAACTTAACCCACCATTGCCCATTATCGTGAACTGTTAAATTCTTGACCGGAGGACCGGTTGAGGAAGCGCGAGTGTATAAATAGATCTATTTGGGATTGACATCCCTGTTCGGGTGAGTAGCTCTCACTAGTTTTGACCATACTGAAACACGAATGCATACATGTCAGAACAATTTGGATGTTACGGGTTTGAACATCTACACGGGCCTTTATTTGCATTAAATTGCATACATAGATGTCGAGCTTCAGTGTCATGAGCTTAGCGCAACAGTAGATATTATTTATGTGGTACTGTATCTGTTATAGTAGACCCATACATTTTGGAAAATCAACGATATCACTGTCCATACTACTTATTGAACATTACTAATTTCTGAACACTTTTCATTATATTGCGGCGAAGCAATAAACACTAAACTCTTTCGGTGCTACAATTACTCTTATATTTTTGGCGATTATTATAAGGATCAAAATGGTCATACATACTTTATAAATCTTTGGATTTCAATATTTATATTTATACTTACAAAACTCTATGAACTCACCAACTTTATGTTGACACTTTTAAGCATGTTTTTCTCAGGTGAATTAGATGCATGGCTTACTTGATGTGCATTGGAGTCTAAATTTGACAAGATTTCATTCATGGATTTCTTCTCACATACAAATGATCAAATCTCGTTGTATTACTTTTATGCTTTTCATTGTGATGCAATTTTGGGATAAATGTTATATCAATTTTAAGAAAATCAACGAGATTACTTTTCAAACGACACATTTAGAGGTCGTTCTCTTGTATCTTGAGCTGTTGTATTATGAAGTAACGCCCCCTGACACATTTCCGCTGCGACCCATTTTTGGGGGTGTTACACGGGTGGTATTGTTCGACGTGTAGTGTATGAACTGCGTGGAGGTTACTTACTTTAGTAACTTGAAGGGTTTTCGGTTTCGCATGTATTACACACATGTGTGTACTCGAAGAAGTCTCCGGTTCTTCACGTAGCTTGGTTGCTATTCCGTGTGTTTTCTGTTTATGTTTTATGTTAATTATAAGTGCTATATGAGTTTTACTCTGCTGCATAGCTCATTTAATATTCACCTAATATTAGGTTATTTAGATAACGATTTCCAACAGTGGCATCACGAGCCAAATCGTATAGCATTATAATTACATAAAAAACGAAAAAATACATAAAATACGCATATTTTGGGATATTTTTTTGCTTTTTATGTGCAATCTATTTTAGGAATTTATTTAATGAAATAATTACTCCTATAAAACACATAAAATCTGAAAATATAAATATGTTATGTATTTTTGAAAGATCCGGCTAAAATAAAGCGCATATTTTGAATATTTCTTGCCTTTTCTGTGAAACCTATTTTGAAAATTATTTTGTGAAATAAATTTTACCCTAAATATCACATAAAAATAGAAATAAAATATGGTTATATTTTAAAAGATTTGTATTCGCTTATTATGTTGCATGGCTTATAATTTGCGTTTAAATGATATATTGTTGCTTATTTATTGTTTATAAATTGTCAATCATGGTTTACGTGCATGTAAATCATGGTTATTAAGCTTAATATATCGTGGATGCATGTTTGTTTATTTCTATGCATGAATCATTACATGAATTAATTGGTTAATTGCGAAAGTAGGGAAGACTTTTGATGAATTATTAGTTTAATTGTGTACATGATTATGTTTTAGTATGATTAATTTGTGTAAATAAGTTTTGCATGTTTATATATGTTTTTTGATATATATTATGCGAAAATGATTTTCAAAATTAATATGAACTAAAAACACATGATTAAAATGCTTATTATATGTATATTGGTATGTACACTTTGCTAAATCATGTGTAATATTTGTAAAATTGTAATTTCTTGCAACGATTTATAACGCAGGGGTTTTGTGGTTTCCGCAAGGGAACCTGTGACGGAACAACGCAAGAATAAACTTTTTTACATAAACGTTTTAACAATATTTATGGTATGTCGTAATAAGTACTAAAGATGGAATAAATCCTGTTGGTATCTATCTAGGATTTGATTATATCTCTTAGGGATTAAACCTTATCCGTAGTAATGTTACTTATACTTGGAAATATTGTAAACATGGTAACCCTAATTTTATAAATGGCACGTGGTTTATAAATCTATGTGATTTCTATTTATAGAAAGTTTTTAAAACTAAAATGGAAATGTTTTAAAAATACTGGTGTTATAAGGTTGTATGCATGCTTCCTTATACACAATTTTGGTAACCTTGTTTTTATCAAATTCTACCTTTAAAAATAAGTCAATTGCAATCCAAGTATGAAATCACTTGAGTTGTAATTTTTACTCTAAAACAGTTTTAGGTAAATTTTACAAACAAGGTAATATAACAATCGTATGGTCAGACCTGAGACTGTAAAAGTACTGATTTTGTTTTGGACGACTTAAATCGAGTGTGTCGTTTAGAACTTCAACCCGAGGTAATAGATGGGGTTAAACATGCTACTTGACATTGTAATTCTGGATTATGATGCCTTGTGACTCATATAAGCTAGGAGTTGCACGTGTTGGCAATTATCAGACGCTGATTACCTTTTTGAGTTATACCATTTCTAGTAGATCAACTGCATTAATGGTACAACATCAAGTTAGATCTTAGACTCTTGATAAAATTAATTGTTTATTTATGTATAAACATGGGTAGTTAATTTTATAAGAGATTAATTATCAAAAATACTAAAAATAAACTTTGCAAGTTCTTTTAATATATTAATGCAACATATACCGTAAACATAGTTTTGTTCTTACTTATGGAAGATAAACTGTGTCTATTTTCCTTGGAAAAATGAGACTATTCCCTATACTTTTTACTTATGAAAAAAGTTATAATAGGAATGAAAGAATTATCCTAAATTCTAATCAAACTCATACCAAACTTACATGTTAAGTTAATTGGACTTCTTATTCTTTCAAGATTGCTTCAATATCCTTATTTGGTATTGAAATCTCTGAATCATAATAAGAAACTTAGATAACTAGAGAACTTGTGTCTATAGCTACCAAGATTAAAATATCTTGTTGTAAACAAGACATATTTATGTGGTTTGATTGGAAGACGGAAATGTCACCACAATACTGGAAAATGCAATAACTAGAGAACCCGTGTCTATAGTTATTTCTTTAAACCAGTAAGAGACGCTGCACATCCTTGAGGTAAAGTAAGCGAATAAAGGAAGAATTGCATGCCAATTTTTCAAGTTAATAAACAGGTAAGATGGCTAGAACTTGAACACACTTACTTTCATATCTAAGTACTTGCTTACTGGTCCATGTGACTCACATTAGCAATAATATGTAGATATTCAATAAATGGAAAGAGAAATTGCAATTACTTCTACTAGTGAAGAAACACTCATAATGTTGCCAGATCCAGTGGGAGTAATGCATTTTATAAACGAAAATGACAAACTTGCAATATTGTCAAATTCAGTGGGAGTTATGAGCTGTTTCCTCATATGCGTCCTACTTTAAGTCTGGCTTGACTTGAAATAATAAATTACTTTCCAAGTGTGAAACATCTTTATTTAGTAAAGAATCACTGTGTATTATCTTTGATAACTTGTTGCCTTTGAGATGTCACTTTCGTTTAAAGTTATCTTTGATAGTTATGCACGATTCCTTATTAATCGATGGAGTTCTATATACACTAGCTATGAGCTTGACACTTCCATATTGTTGATACAAACAAACTAACTAGTGTGGTGTTGTTTTATGCAAAGAAGTTGTAACTTGCACAAGTGGGAGAAATCTGTATTGTGTGCAAGGAACAACTTAGAACAATATGACTAATGGTTTCTTGATTGTAAAGTAAGAAAACTATTACTCTACTAGGACTCCTACACACTTAATGTATGTAGCCCTATTAAGAGAACGTGTCAAGACGAAAAGATAAGCTACATGATTATGTTTTTCTTAGAAATCATAAACATGGAGTTTAAAATTAACTTGAGCTTACTATTAATTTACTTTAGTTTAATAATTGTTATGTCTACTTGTTAAAGACATGTACATGAAGTCATTGACTTGGTCAAAGACTTATAACGAATAGTAATGTATTGGATGTTTATGTATACTTGTTAGTACATACGCATTAAGTCGTTGACTTATTCAAAAGACTTATAAAAGTATACAATTGGCTTAGTAACACTATTGATACCATTACGTTTTAACTTAAGTTGGTATAATAGGAAAAACCATAAAGTATAAGATCAATCTTATTGGAATACCATATTTTATGGTATGTCCAATAAGGGTAATCAAACTATATATTGATATTATTTTGAGTCATGATGACCTTAACTTATTCAACTCCTAAAAGAGATCAAGGTTAGATAACTGAGTATGTCGTGGATATACCCAATTATACTCCAACATAGAAGGTTAATTAAGATAAAATGAGATAAATCTCATTGTGTCTTGATTGAAGTTCTAAATTTGGTAAAAATCTCTTGGAGATTATCATTGACAAATACCTAGAACTGTTAAGTGTATTTTGTTGGATACCTAAAGGAAACGATGGGATGCCATTTCTGCAACCCACATGAGAACAAAGTTTTTGTTGCTCGTCATGCTGAGTTATTTGAAAATAGTCTCAAATATATAAGAAGCGAGTGGGAGTCTCACTTTGCTAAAGCGAGTGGGAGTTATGTAGATCTTGATTTACTTCAAGAAGAAAATACATAAACCTTCTAAACGCACTAGCGAATGTCATACTAAGTCTAAACATATAAATGATGAACCTTAGAATGAAGATTACTCATATTCATAGATCTGTAAGGGATACCTCATGATATGTTTTCTATATCAATGGTGAGGATTATGAGTTTGAGGATCACGATGAACCTGCTAACCATATGAGATGTATTATCGGATCTTGGATTTAATGAATGACTCAAAGACTATGAATGAAGAGATGCTGTCCTAAAGGAGATAATCATATTCTTGGAATTTGTTTTATCTTTAACCTATCGGTTTGATGCTGAGGTTCAAATGAGTTTCCTTTTAGAAATGACTCATAGGGACAATATTTTGTACACATATTTATTGCACATCAAATGATATAAGTGTTTACTCATACTCAAGTAATTGATTATGATTAAAACTTCCTCATTTATGAACTTTAAATATATAAAGATGATAGAATTGTCATACTTGTTTATTGAAAGGGAAATATGAACAAATTGTTTTCAAGAACTTCTTTATTAAATTGATTACCTTGCCAGGACAATACGTAATCAGATAGGTTTTGTTGACATCCAATATTAATCTTTAGAAAGTATACAAAAATGTTAGAATCCAAGTATGGATTAAAAGCACACATCTAATAAGCATAATCTTAAGTTTAATTGTTAAATAAATCACTTGTTTGATTTGATTTTAATTATAAATAAGATATCTCATGAGTACATCTCAAAGCTAGTGGGAGTAAATTGGTTTTTTACTTTTCTAAAATAGGTTATGTTATTGAACATAATTAGAAACAATTATTTATCTAAGTAAGATTTTTCTCTTAGATTGAAATAAAGTTTCTTGTAAATATTTTAAGAAATGAAACACGTAACCTTGGAATAATATGTTTGATACATTAAACATATGTGGCGAATTAAGTCCGAGTTCGAGTACGATATGAAATATCATTGAGTGAAACTCGAATGATCTATCTCACTTGATGAGATTGAACACATGAATAGAAACCTTAAGTCCCACTAAATGATTCATTATGTATATCATATTGTGTATGGGTGATTTGACACATTGAAATCTAGTTGAAAGATATTAGAAGGAACATTCTGATTAATGTTTAAATTAGAAATTCATTCCTATAATTAATAATGAAGATACTATGGATATACATTATGGTAATCATAGTAAGATCATTATGATCAACAAATCTTGGGTTTGTGTGATATCCAAACATTATTAAATAAGTGTTCAGAATTTATGGTGGGTTAGCATAGTATTGTTCGTATACACTAGTGCTTGTTTTAATTGAGATGATACTCAATTTTTTTAGAAGCAAGTTTTTCATGATAACATTGCTGGCTACATATGCTTGGTTTAAAAGCATAGTTGCATAATACTATATTAAAAGAATAAGAATACTTTATAGTTTGGAAAACTGTTGAGATGACTGTCTTCATTAGGATGTTTTGTGTATGTCATACATCTTATGGAATGTAATGTGACTAGACTCATGTAAGTTATACTTATAAGTGAGTGCACACTTACAAAATAACAATCATCATATTATTCAAAGAATTTCACAATTCGTGAATTTTTGAAATAAGTATTCTCAAAGTCCCACAAGATCATGACCTAGTTGATATGTTCATGGAACCTATGCCTTACCACTAATTGTGATTGTTGTGGATAAGACATTAGTACTTAACTAGGATCATCATGCACTGATCTTATTTGGTATTTGGATAATGGAACTGTAAGCAGTTGTATTAAACAATGAATTGACATACGTGGTATGATCGTTTTCATTTATACTACTGTGTTCTATATTTGCATGTTTAAATCCTTGAATAAATTTATTTATTCTAAACTATGTCCATTGTCAGTTAACAATATGGGAATATTGTTGAGATAAGACAAATGTGAGTGTTTGGTTGTATTCTGGAGAATATGTAAAGATGATTCTGCCAACTTCACATGTTATTCAATGAGGTTGAATATTAGATACCCCACCTGTGTTAATCACTATATGGATTGGCGTCATTGGGTGTATTACACATTTAGTGAAAGTTATGTTTATCCTTAGACTTGAGATGCAAGCAGGTTTTGCATGTATGGATAGCATTTCTTGATTATAAGCCTACCACTAGTCTGTCAAAAGGTAGTTATAAGGGCTATTTTCAGAAGTGTTTTGAAGTACATGACGGACACTTGTAGTCAAAATAGAATTTGTTCCTCCACGTGTTTGGGAGTTAGATACTTACTGGGCCCCTCGTTGGGTTGATCAGATGTTTGTGTGGCCGCGCCCAAAGTGTAGTTAAGATGATTCTTTTTACGTTTGGTAATCATGATCAATACAGATCGAAGAGCCAGAATCGTTAAACTATGGAATGACTATTGATCCATATCCATATTTAACATTATATCTGAAACAAAAGGATAGGACTAACTGAAACCATTAAAGGCTGAGTTGTTTACCGAAACTACTGCATACTCAGTTATTTCTTCTTGAGCATGATAATGTTGCTAGACTATTCGGCCATGTTATATGTTTTAAATTCTAAGACTATGACATTCGCAAGTAGGAGCTGTTTGTTGTGCTCATGTCATAATGTATATTAATACGGCTAGGAACACAGTGAGCCTATGGTGGTCACACATGTTAATACATTTAGATATCACTCTATTGGTATATATATCTATACTGCTTATAAAGGAAATTTGGAAAAGGTAAAAAGTGAAATGCGAAAAAGTGAAAATCTATTAAATGTCAAGCCTTATTTGAGGGTTAAGAAAAAATGGAATGTCAAAGCTATCTCTGGCAAGTTTTCAATCTGTTACGCTGTGTTCTCGAGTTTTGTTTTAGAGGGAAAAGAAAAGAAATGGCTGGAAACAAATTTATTATTGTGTTCTTAAGTTTTTTATGAAAGAAAGTGAGAAGAAAGGAAAGGGTTTGATGGGAAAAAAAGAGCCTTTTTTCTTGTAAAATTTTCTGCCCACTTTTGGGCTGATTTGAAAGGAAAGAAAATTTTATTATCTCATTCAATAGTCAAATGACCAATATGCCCTCCAAATATAATTGCACTGCTTCGTTTTCTTTTACCATTGAAATGCTCTGCACCTCAAATTAAATATTCAAAAGGTATATGTTTATAACGCGTTGCGGCGGGGCTAATTTTTTCCCGAAACATCTTTTTTAACGTCTCGGGGTTTTTTTTGGGCGATCGCGTTATGGCGCCTAATTTTTAATATTTTCCTTTTTTTGTATGATTCGGGAAAAAAAATTTTTGCGTTGGGACGGGCTAATTTTTTCCCGAATATTTTCTTTTTTTGGACGGCTTTGTAAATTTTTTACGGGAATTTTTGTGTAAGAAAATCGTAAATAGTTAAAAGGTGAGGGTCCGTTTTGTATTTTTTTTTACTTTTGGGACAAGATTTAGGCTATTTTTGGGCATTTTTTTGGCTAATTTTTTCCCAGGATATTTCTTTTTTTTGTACGATTCTGAATTTTTTTTTTGCGTGGGACGGGATTTTAATTTTTTTCCCGAATATTTTCTTTTTTTGGGACGGTTCGATATCTTTTTTTTTGCCGATGAATGTAAAAAAGTTGTGAACAATAAAAACTTGACGGGTTTTTTTTGTTAATTTTTTTACGGGATTTTTTGTGTAAGAAAATCGTAAATAGTTAAAAGTTGAGGGTCCGTTTTGTATTTTTTTTTTTTTACTTTGGGCCAGATTTTGGGCCACGCCGTTACTGTAGCATTGTAGCGTACTGTAGCAGCCACAGTGCAAAACGACAGTGGATTTGTCGACAAATGTGTATATTAGTAATAATTTTTTTTTATATGGCTTATGTGTTGGGCCTCATGTTTAAAGTGTTGTTTTATTTGCTATATGGTTTTTTTAATATAATGAGTTGTAACGTTTTTGACCCATACGAATTATTTAAAGTATTAGTATTGAAGTTGTTTCCGCGGGTATTTTTTTATCTGAATAAATCGGAACTTTTGTAATTTTTTTATTTCCCTCCTACTTTGTGCATACAAATTTAAAAAAAAAACAAAAAAAACAAATAATTAAAAAAAAAAAAACTAAAATCGGGATAGCCCAAAACCCATTACTGTAGCACTGTAGATCCACTGTCAAAACGACAGTGGATTTGCCTAAATGTGTTTATCTAGTAATTACAGGTGCAATGTCGTATTTATTAAAAATAATGTGTCACCAGTATAAGTTCTGCAACTATGCCAACTATGTGTTTAGGTTTCACTAATTTGTTTTCCTATATCAACATCATTCAGCAGACGTAATATGGCAATGGTTTCGTGAAAGTTTGATTGTTAAAAGTTAAGAGCCTATGGTGGTCACACATGTTAATACACTTAGATATCACTCTATTGGTATATATATCTATGCTACTTATAAAGGAAATTTAGGAAAAGTGAAAAGTGAAAAGTGAAATGTGAAATGTGGAAAAGTGAAAAATAAAAACTTATTGAATGTCTTAATCTATTAAATGTTAAACATTATTCTTCCGCATTGAGGGTTAAGAAAAAATGGAATGTCAAAGCTATCTCTGGCAAGTTTTCAATCTGTTAGTGGATAATATGAGAAACTACCAATCAAATATTATGAATGGAAAAACACATATACATACACACATAGTTACAACCGGGTATTCTATTTTCTCTCTCAGACAATCTCACTTCTCTCCCTAAACTAAACATGATGGTTGCCACCACATCCACCAGTGCCACCGTTGCCACCATCTTCGCCATCACCAATGGATTGAATGATGTTTCCGGTTGATGGTTTGAGGTACTTAGGATGTTTTGGTGTGTGGCGATTTTGGTTAAAGAAAGAAGGGGGCCAGATATGATTTGGTGGCTGTGATGGTTAATGTTGTCATGATGAAAACCATGATTTTGAATGGCCACTGATGCTTTTTTCATTGGTGGTATAAACGGATACGTGGTTTTTGTATATCTTTTTGGCTGAGTTTTGTTGATTTTGAAACCGAATCTTTGGTTTCTGTTGTTTTTTGTTGTTTTTATTACCATCAAAAAGTTTGTGAAACCACCGCCACCTTTGCCGGAATCCAGAACCTGCCACCACATCTCAGCCTACATTCGAAAGGTTTGTTTCTTCTAGATCTAAAAATTTACCTCTTTTATATTGTAGATCTACATACTTGACAAGTTAATTAGAGCGATTTAATAGTTTTTTTTGTGTTAAAACACATGCAGATCTCAAGACATGTGTGACTATTGTGACATTACGACCGTCGTACCTCACCATTGGCGTCATGTCTTTGGTTTTCTGGTGAAGCGGCGATTCGGTTAGTGTTGTATTTCTGCTTAATTTTTACTAGCTTATTAGGATTAAAGATTTGTGATTTTGGGTTTTTTGTATGTGATTTTTTTGTTTTGTTGTGAAACAGTTATGACACTTAAGGTGGATCTATAAGGGGTTTAAGGTATGCCGAGTAACTTTGGATTTGATCGCCTAAACATATTAACTACTAGTTGTTTTGTTTTTGTATATAGATTTTATTTATTATTTTGTAACTTATATTTTTCGTGTAAAGGTTTTAGATTGTGTGATTGTGAAGGTGATGATCTTTGTATTTACTGATTTATGTTTTGTATGATTGCGGTTGATGACAGATTGTAATTACAACATTTACCTATTTCAAATATCTAAGGTGGGGTAGTGAGATAAACTGCAGGAAAATGGTGATAACAAATCATATGTATGATTCGCGGGATGATTAGATAACGTATTGGGAATTGGATTCGCTTCTTAGTGGTTAATAGTTCTTCAGGAACAAAGAACATATCGAAGGATTTAAATAGGAATGATAATGGTAATACCGGAGAAGGAGTCAAAAATAGATTGGTGGAGAATAAGGATATGGCTGATAACAATGGTAATTGCTTAGCATAAAATGCTTGTACTCCTTCAAACAAGAATACTTGTAGAAAGATGAAAACGTGGGATCAAACTATCTTTAGAGTTTTTCCTAAGAGTTTAAAAGAACGCTTTTCGATGAACAGAAGTAAAATAGATCCATAGACTACCGAATATAGTTAAGAATAAATTCATAGACGGAACAAGCATCCTCAATATCTGATAGTAAGAGGTTGGAGAAGACATCAAGGCTCTAGAACTTATTTCCCTGCATTTTATGACCCTTTGTGCCCAAGTTTTATGCTTGGTGTCCAAGGGAAATTCAAGAATAAATAGGAGTACCCATACCATTATTTTTTATAATCCAATCATCATTCTCTCTTCTAAACATCATCCCAACTTCTCCTTTACCCTTGAGGACGAATTTCCATCACCATATCTCTACCAAAAGACCACACAACCTCTGCCAAATTCAGAAGAAGGCTCAAACACATCAAAGAAGGTGTTACAGATCGTTTTTCGGGTTGGTACGAAGCGTATAGTCAATTGGAGGCTTAAGGATTGCTCTAAATCCTTCCATTACTTATTGTAATCATACTTGGGTAATTTACTTTTATGTTTTCAGAATGTTTATGATTGAGATGATTGTTGAACCTTTATGTTTGGTTGAATTAATCATGGAGTAATTTTCTTTTACTTGTTTTGAATGATGTAAACATGGATATGAAATGTTTGATAATTTGCAATATAGATTTATAGTTTTGCTTATGAGTTTGGTTGAATTGATATGTGTCTAATTAGTTTGTTGGTAAATCATAACCGGATCAATAGGTCGAAAGGATTTCTTGTGATGATTTGTTCCAAATATTAGCGTGCATATATGTTTGGTACTTCATGATTGATAACCATGAATATAAAAGTTAATTGGACTCATAAAGGTTTAATCAAGAGTATAGGTCGAAAGGACTCTTATGAACAAATTGGTAAAATCATCTTTCTAACAAATGGCTTATAATGAATCGGTTTATAATAATGATCATAGGTCAAAAGGGTTCGTTAATCTAAACCGTGTTATATGCAATTTCATGATACTACCCATTGAATGGAATTGTATGCTTTTGATTTGTTTGTTATTGCTTAAGTATCTACTCGATATTCTATACACTCCATTGATATGAATACTAGTTCCAAACAAGTAGTTTAAGTCATTGATTTCATTCTTTTACTCTTCGTGTTATTTGTTGCTTATATGGTATTGTGGGATGTGACAACCATTTTACCACTCTCGTATTGCTTATTGTTACATAGATTCTTCACAACCAAAAACACTGAAATCCTAGTGAACGACCATGGCTTACCACACCAAGCTAGCTATATACGAAAGGGTCATACTTGCCCGTGTGTTCTTTGCTTATTTGGTAATTCGTGTTATAAATTTAAAACTAGTAGGCATGAGACACATCAAGTTTTTAGCGCCGTTGCCGGGGATTTGCTGTGTTTTTATGTGTTTTGAATTTGTGTATTTTGTTTTATTTAATTTTTGCTTAATTTGGCTTGCGAAAAAATCACCCAAAACCACTCAGAGGGGTCCAGCCGCCCGGCTTGACCACTCAGCCACCCGGCTAGCCTACAAATTTGAGCCAGCCCCGTGACTGGCATCACAGCCGCTAGGCTGCCTCCTCGTCGACCTAAAGAAGTCATCCAGCCACCCGGCTGGATTGCTCTGCTGGCCGGCTGGGGAGCTTCTGATCAAAAACAAATTTATTTTATTTTATAAAACTCGTTCTACCTTGTTTCCTTAGTTCGAGCCTTACCTAAAACCGTTCCTAGTTGTGTTTTGACTTGATTAAACCCTTGTTGTCGAGAAAGAACCAACTAAGCGCCTTTTTCATTTGATTCCTAAATAATCAAACCCAAAAAACCCGAACGAAACACCACCCAACCTCCCCGTTTCAACCCTTTGTGCCACTTTTGTATTTCTATCCGCTCCGGTTTGATCCCAAACCCCGTGGTTAGAACCCGAAGTCCATCAAACCGCCCGGTTTGATAGATTTGGTACAATATTCGTTTGTGTTTTTTCTTTTTAATTGTTTCTTACTTTATTAAAAATAGTTTTTATAAAATTGTCTTTAAAAAAAGGTTAGTTAGTTAGTCGAAAAAAAGTATTTTAATTAAGTCGTCTTTATTTACTCAATTGTTTAAATCTTGTCAAAAAAAGAAAAGAAAAAAATAGAGTTAGTCGTAACTAGTTTATTTTTCTAAAGCTTCTTGTAGTAATATTAAATAGTAATAATAATATTAGTAACATTTTTTTAGAGTCGTTGAGTTTAATTTTATTTACGTCATCTTTTAAGGAAAAAGAAAATACAAAAAGATTTTTACTTTCATTTAGTTTTTATTTTTATTTTTCTATGAATTTTTGTAAATCGCTCCGGGTTTGTATCAACTCACGTTCTTGGGGTAAACATCTCGCTAGTCCGTTCCGCGAGCTTAAACGTAAAATCAAAGAGAGGACTAAATCCGAAAAGACATCAAACGTACCCCTTGAGATCGAATCATTCGAACCTCATGTCAAACAACTGTTCAACGAGGAACTTTTCATCATAACACCCAAAATCAAAATATTGATGGAGAAATTTAAAACTCCACCCGATTCCCCACCCATAATCGTCATTGATCCCCAATGATGAACCGATGTGGTCAAGCACTACGACCATTGCTCCAACACCTAGTTCCGCTATTGTTCAAATCCCTTTTCCAAACAATTTCTTCAAGGGTACCCACATGCAAATGATTCAGGAGAATCAATTTGATGGGCGAATCCGGTCCGATCCTCATCGACACGTTGCCGATTTTCTTGAGATTAGTAACCTTTTTCAATACGGTGAAAATCAAGAGGAAGCGATTATGTTGAGGACTTCTCCTTTCTCGTTATTTGGAGAAGCTAAGACTTGGATGAATGAATTAGATGAAGGAACTATTACTTCATGGAATGGATTGAGAGAAGCTTTTATAAGCCGATACTTTTCTCTTGCAAAGTTTAAACGTCTCCTAAACGAAATTCATAGCTTTCACCAACTCGGTCACAGAACTCTCATTGACGCTTGGATTCGAATGAAAGAAATGCTTCGCACTTGTTACGGACACGGTCTAACCAAAGGAACGATAATTCAAACATTCTATCATGGTTTAGACGATCCAACTTAAGGAATTCTCGATGCCGGAGGAATCTTCCCCTACAATACTCCCAACGAAGCTTTCAAAATCCTCGAGGACAAGGTTCTTTTGAAACTCGATTTCTCGGATGATTCCCAAAACGATCGCAAACCCAAAACTGTTTTTTCCGCCGGTGGAAGCAATATCATTCCCGATCATGAATTATTGACGAAGAAATTCGAAGCTCTCGCCACAAAAATCGATTTTGAATTATTTAACATAAGGAAAGAGCTCAAAGAGATGCGAGACGGTCGTAGAGACAACCACGCTTCACAAATCTACATGAAGGATGACACGCCGATGTGTGAACCTCATGAATCCAGTTACGTCAAAGGATATCACGAAGAATATTACGACCGAAATTCCAGAAATCTGTACCCAAACCATAACCCAAATCATAACTATCATCGATATCAGCCATAGAATAGAATGCCTCATCCATCATGATATTTCGAATTTGTAACACCCTCAAAATGGGTCGCAGTGGAATGAGGGTATGAGAGTGTTACTTCATAGATCAATAGCACAAGATATGAGAACGACCTCTATATGAGTCATTTAAAATTGATACATTGGATTAAATAACTTGTTTGTTACAATAGCCCGAAGCTTAAATTGTTCATCCATGAAAAGTAAAGATTTTAAGACATAACAGATATTCCCAAAATGTAATGCACCCAAATCTTTAAAGTAATGACTCCAAAATGGTGACCACCAATGTATCCTTGTTTCTTGTACCTTATTGACCTGAAAAACATGCTTTAAAACATCAACATAAAATTGGAGAATTCACAGGTTTAATAAATGTATAAAATAGGACCGCAAGATTTCTAATGTAAGACATGTATCACATACAACATCTCAAAAGTAATTACGAAGTGCACTAAGCTCATGACACCAAAGCTCGACATCTATGTATGCAATTTAATGCACGTAATGTGCCCGTGTAGATGTTCAAACCCGCAACATCCAAATTGTTCCGACATGTATACATTCGTTGTTTTAGTACATTCGAAACTAGTGAGCGCTACTCACCCGAACGGGGATGTCAATCCCAAATAGATCTATTCATAACATTCGCGCTCGCTAACTAGCAATTGACAGTTCATGATAGTGGGCAATAGTGGGTTTAGCTACTTAGGCCAACTCGTAACTTGTTTAAAAGGGTACTTGCGTCCAAATGTAAAACGATGCATGTTTCTCACCCCAAAGTTGTAAAACAATATAATTGTATAAAAGCGGGGCTATGAACTCACCGTAAGTGAATGATTGATTATCTAAATCAAATAAGTGAATCGTCTCGGCAATCCGAATGCAACCTAATTAATTATAGGCCGTATGAGTATAATGTATTATATATAAATAAAGCATCACATGTTATATAGTCACACCACCACCTAATAGTTTTTACTAAATCTTTAAAAGTTAAATTAATAATTAACTCGTGCTTTGTTAAATAAAAGTATGTGTACTTGTATCCGTAAAGAAAATATTACTTTTTGTTTACTAATGTACCATTTGTAAAATATGCATATCTAACAAACTATTTATATTGTACTATACCCCCTACAAACTATAAACACTACACCAGTAGTAAAACCATTAATTGAACTTACTAGTACTAATGACAATATTACTCTACCAGGAGTAACTAACATGCTACAAGTAGTAATGACAATATTACTCTACCAGGAGTAACTAATATGCTACCAGTAGTAATGACAATATTACTCTACCAGGAGTAACTAATATGCTACCAGTAGTAATCACTATATCTACCAGTAGTAACTATGAATACAATATTCCTAACATATATGATTAAATGTTTTTATTGAATTACATAATGATACTTCATTATTAATTTAATTGTTTTATAAAAATAATGTATAAAAGTAAAAATAGTGCGCGTGATTTTAAAACCTCATATCTTTATCGTTTTGACTCCGTTTTATACGTTTCTTTATGTCCGTGGATTCGTATTAAGGAAATTTATCAAAATATCATATTTATAAAAATTAAACCTCTGATGAACAGTAACTTTTACTGTTCATTACAGTTTATAAAAACAGTTTTTATAAAATTAATTATACGTAACTTGTTTAAATCATAACTTGTTCATTTTAATTCCGTTTCTCGAGTTTCTTACGTCCTTGGATTCGTCATGAAAAGTACTATGTTTATAAAATATTTATTTTTATAACTCAGATCCGAAACAGTAGGTATGTGTATAAAATAACTTTTATAAAATCACTTTTATACGTTTAATTAACGATACACTTGTAAAATGTCATAACTATTTTCGTAAAATCCGTTTTTCGAGTTCTTTACATGCTCACGATCCTTGTGAAGAGTACTAATTTAATAAAATATAAAATGTATGGGTTTAATGTCGAATTCCAACAGTAGGTTCATAAAAGTTAATTAGGGTTTTTGATTAATAAAGTAAGTTTTATAATTACTTTTATTTAGGAACTTTGCACTATTATTTTACCAAGTATTATACCATATGTCATACATATAATAAGTCCTCTAATAGTCCATAACACTTGTTCAAATGAAATCCATGTCCTTGTGATCTTTTGATACTTAAGTTTGTAAATAAACTTTCAACACCATTTAATTTGTAAATCATTCACATAATTTATTTAACACTTTTACTAAGCATGTCCCTTTATTTCAAGTATCATTTTACTATATACAATCTAAAATTCAAATCTAATAAGATCCTAGATACTTTATATAACACAAAAATGAATCTAGGAGGTGACTAACATATATAACAATCATGAATATTAAAGAAAATGAATAAATGAATATTGAATACATTAAATAGACCTTAAAGTAGATGCGTAGGATGATGAACACAAGTTATAAACCCTAACCAAGCTTCCAAAATCCAAACCCTAATCAAGAAAACCCTAATTATGTTTTCTTGATAAATCCATGTCAAACCCGAATCCAAGCTTGTGAATGCTAATACACTTGGAATACCTTAGAAAATCAAAGATATATGAAACCCTAATTGCAAAATGAATGTCGTGGGTTTGGTTATGTTTTGTAGAGATTTGTGTGATTTAATTTGCTTGCATGAGAGAATATGAGCTAGTTTACATATGACCTTCCTTATATAGTAACTAGGAAACCTTAAAACCACTAAAAAAGGAAACCATGGGATGTTGGTGGGTTGAAAGACAAGTCAAAAGACCTCTCCTCCTCCCTATGCCAAACCCATGGCTGAAATGAGCTTATGGTACCATGATAAGCCAATTTATGGAGAATTGGGGTAAAGGTACTAGTGTGTAAGAGTTACAACTTGCAAATGGAAGAGTTAGTGGGGTGTTTTGTATTTATTTCTTGTGTAAACCTTTCATATCCGGCCATATGGTGATATAACATGATAAAATGAATAAATTTTGGGTATTGGATATAAAAGTGGGTATTTGTTTGAGTATAGATAGGTATAGGTGCTTCCGGGTATGACCGAATGCAATTTATTGCGGAACGTAAGCGTTTTACGTAACCAA
This sequence comes from Tanacetum coccineum, assembly GCA_026074375.1. Lineage (NCBI taxonomy): Eukaryota > Viridiplantae > Streptophyta > Magnoliopsida > Asterales > Asteraceae > Tanacetum > Tanacetum coccineum. Next base: position 59,707 of record BQNB010009601.1, read on the forward strand.
CAAAAATAAATTATGAAAAGTTATAAATTATACTCCTAATAATCATATAACACTTGCTTGATGTAAACTTTAGTTTGTTTGGTGTCCGTTTACATTGAACGTTGATTTTTAGTTTACGCGATTTAACTATAAGATAATAATTAAAAGCGAATGCGTAAAACTCTAAAAATAAATAATGGAATTAATTAAAGTCGTAAATAACCTGAAAATGAGAAATATTACAGAATTACCCAAAATCAAATCAATCAAGGATTAAGGAACCGCCAAGCAATTATCGAGAACTTGGAGAGGAAATTTAAGTATCTCGAGAAAATCCAGCCCACTAAATCCCTTCCTCATACCACAAATACCAAACCGAGATATGAATTTGTCTACAAACCACCCTCTGTCCGAAATGAGAATGATAAGGGTAATGTCAAAGCTATCAAGGAGGATGAGACTCAACCTATTCCAACCATGCCAAACCCAAACCCAATCATATCTAACTCACCAACCGTATCACCTTTTCTCAAGGATAGCACAGTGCATATCCCATACACGAATGCGAAGACGTTTGCAGACGATGTATTACCGAATCATGTTGGTGACAAGGAGTTAAAATCAATTGATGGCGTTGGAACCGAACGGATGACAAAGAAGGATGACATTGGTGTGCCCAGGGAACTCAACAAAGAATGGAAGTTGAATGAAAAAGTGGTTCTTAGCAACGAAAACGTTTATCACCATCTATGGCACCCGACTGAAATTCCCCACTTGAACCGTATCATCAAAGAATCCTAAACCAGGGGAAGAGTCTAGCTAATGACTCAAAAATAAATTAAGCGCTTCTCGAGAGGCAACCCGATGCTTTTAATTATTTGTTTGTTTTAATTTCTGTTTTGAATAAACATGTACACCCTTTACACAAGTTGCTTTTTAACTTGGAAAATCATAAGTGTGGGGGTGTTACATGCTCGTAATGCTTAATATATTATTGTGTGCATCTTGTTTGTTTTGTTTCTGTTTGAATAAATTATAGCAGGTAATGGAGGAGGATGCTTGGAGGTAAAGTCAATTGATCTCACACCCTTATGCCAGCATTTGCGTAGCATTTATCATATGGAGATCGGTCGTGACTTCTCATGTACAGATGTCTGGTTTTCTCTTACTCTTATTTCCCTATTTTTATACTATTGATTCGTTTTGTAGCATTGAGGGCGCATCTTAACTTAAGTGTGAGGGGAGTAAATAGGGAAAACGAGACTGATTTTTAAAATTTTCATATTTTTGGGCTATTTTAAAATTTTTATATACTTGTTTGCCCTTGTGATCTAGTTGTTTTCAAGCTAGGGTTGCAATCAAGCCAAGCTTTTATCAAGCAGCTCGAGCTTGAACTTGAGCTTGACTCGATCGAGCCGAGCTTTTATCGAGCTTTTAGAGCTTTCATGTACATATATATTTTTGTTTTACATATTTATATAAACAACGTAAATCTAATGTGAATATCGGTATAATAGTTAAATATTTATCGTAGAAGGATATTTATTACCCTAATGCTCAAATGTTTTGTATAAATTATTTACTCTTGATTCAATCATGTATTTTGTTGACCTTATTGATATGTTTGGCTATCGAATACAACATTTATAAATAGATTCGAGCTTTTCGAGCCGAGCTCGAGCCTTATTTGTATATTCTCGAGCCGAGCTCAAGCTTTGATAATTAAGGCTTGTCAAGCTATCGAGCCGAGCTCGAGCCTAAGTTGTGACTTTCGAGCCGAGCTCAAGCCCTGTCAAGCTCAAGCTCGGCTTGGCTTGATTGCAACCCTATTTCAAGCTTTTAGGTTAATATATTAGAATAACTGGATTAATCCACTGGTGAAATACGGTAAAAATTTTAAAAATTCAAGATGTGTCTCGGTTAATATTACAAATCCATTCTAGGATCGATAACATTTGCTACCGCATATTATAGCCCTTTTCACTAAATTGTGAGGATTTGAGCCTATTTCATATATAGCATACATCTTTTATGCTCGATCTTTTTGCTATGAGTGTGCCGGTGATTTTATTTATTCTAGAACTTGTGCATGTAAATCATTACCAGACCGCAGTGAGATCACATTCGCGTGATATAAGTGTATATGCGTGATAAAGAGGCACCTTAGGATTTAATCCAAATAACCTTTTTTGTTTTCATACTTATTTTTAGCTAGTTACACTAATTAGCTAACCACTCATATTAACCCTTTTGTTAGCGCTCACTTTTAGTGCTAGATACCCTTAGAACACCTTCTGAGCCAATCTTTTCATTTTGTTACATACACTAAAAAACAAAAAAATATTTAACTTCAAACCTTAGCCTAACCCCTTGTCAAAGTCTAAACGGTAGGTTGCTAATTGCTTGGTATGTTGGATTGTTTTTGATTATTATTAGTTAGCCACACTTCGCCATTTGTGTGTGTCATTCCGACAAAGATGAAGATTGACCACCTTTATGTTTTGTACTTTTGTGGTGTATGTTTATGCGAAGTGTGGGGGAGTTGTGATGTATGAAAAAAGGAGGAAGTTGAAAAAGAAAAAGAAAAAGAAAAAAAGAATAAGTCATCAAAAAAGGTAAAAAAATGTGATGACAATAATAGCCAATGTGCTATATTATTATGAAGATGAAGGAAGATGAAGTATTTGAGATATCGATTAGCCAATGTGATAAGACGTGATATACTTATGTGGTGATCGATATGTGATTGAAGAGAACTTTGTACCTATAATTATTTTCGGGTTTGCGGATTGTTCGGTGACTAGCAACATTGGTTTTAGACTTTTGACTTATATGTTCTCGTAATTCACCTACTAATAAATTATCCCATGCCTTACCATAGCCTTTATTAACCCGAAGCCTAACATTACAACCCTAATAAAAGTCCTCTTTAGATGTGTACACTTGGTGCTAATGCCACGTCGGTGGAGTTTTGTTTCTTGTACAGGCCTATGGTAATAAATTTGGTCACGACTGAGCTATGAGTGTAATTTCTCTTATATACTCCACCACTAAATAAATAAATAAGTGTTGAGTGAATTATACTTCATTCTTTTTTCATGAGGTACTTAGAAATTTTTATCAAGCAAAAAAACCTTTGGGTATTGTCAAACATCTCGGTTTTTCATCAAAAGCTTAAAACGATGAATTTTATCTCGTACATGTACTTGGTAGATTTGCATTGCATTTTTTAATCATTCTTGTGCACCATGTGGATTTTAGTTTCTTTAATTTTAGATTTGTTTGAGGGCAAGCAAATGTTAAGTGTGAGGGAATTTGATAACGCTAAAATTGAGTATGTTATCCGTACTTTTGTATAATTTATTTGGCTATTTATATATGTTTTTGTTACTTAACTGTACCAAAGTGTGTTTTCAAGTCTATTTGTAGCCAAGTACAAGGAAAGCAAGGAAAAGAAGAAGAAACGAAGAATAAATGAAGTTTTATACAAGTACGAAGAATGCCGCATCAAGAACAAGCTCGGGAAGCATTTCAAGAGCAAAAGAGTCAACCATACAAGCTTCCAAGGCCCAAGATAAAGCTTAAATGAAGTTATATTCAAGTATAAAGACTCACGGTCGAATACCATGCAATCGATAAGCTTAAACGAAGAAAACAAATAAAAAGTGTGTGCTGAAATTTGTGGCCAGCCGTAAGGCTGGATGAAAATTTCACCACGAGCCGCAAGGCTGGAAATCCAGCCGCCAGGCTGGGGCTTCGCTGACTTCTCCAAGTTTACTTTAAATGCTTCACTCTATGCCAAATCACTTGGGAATGATCAAGAAGGCTCTAGAACTTATTTCCCTGCATTTTATGACCCTTTGTGCCTAAGTTTTATGCTTGGAAGCCAAGGGAAATTCAAGTATAAATAGGAGTACCCATACCATTGTTTTTCATAATCCAATCATCATTCTCTCTTCTAAACATCATCCCAACTTCTCCTCCACCCTTGAGGATGAATTTCCACTACCATATCTCACCCAAAAGACCACACAACCTCTGCCAAATTCAAAAGAAGGCTCAAACACATCAAAGAAGGTGTTACAGATCATTTTTTGGATTGGTACGAAGCGTATAGTCGATTGGAGGCTTAAGGATTGCTCTAAATCCTTACATTACCTATTGTAATCATACTTGGGTAATTTACTTTTATGTTTTCAGAATGTTTATGATTGAGATGATTGTTGAACCTTTGTGTTTGGTTGAATTAATCATGGAGTAATTTTCTTTTACTTGTTTTGAATGATGTAAACATGGATATGAAGTGTTTGGTACTTTGCAATATAGATTTATGGTTTTGCTTATGAGTTTGGTTGAATTGATATGTGTCTAATTAGTTTGTTGGTAAATCCTAACCGCATCTATAGGTCGAAATGCTTTCTTGTGATGATTTATTCCAAATATTGGCGCGCATATATGTTTGGTATTTCATGATTGACAACCATGAATATACAAGTTAATTGGACTCATAAAGGTTTAATCAAGAGTATAGGTCGAAAGGACTCTTATGAACAAATTGGTAAAATCATCTTTCTAACAAATGGCTTGTAATGAATCGGTTTATAAACATCTTCATTACAAATATCTTCATTAAATAAGTTTACATCTAGGTTCCACTTTTTTAGAATAAATGGATTATTTCGAATAAACCAAGGACCATTCTCAAGCATTGCATCCATTCCATTCTTAAAGCTAAACTTGAAGAAAGATAACTCGTTAGACGAGTTCAACATTGATTTGACAAGTCCATATTTACTCCAAGTATTCTTGACATAGTTTATAACAATAGGGTACACCACCCGAATTTCCAAGAAGAAACTTGTGGAAAACATAGAGGGGGGGGGGTGAATACGTTTCTGATTAAAATCTTAAAACTTTTGCATCAAATCCCCGATCAATCGCGACGTAATATGAAAAGTACCAAATATGATTTATGACTATATGAAAGCATAGAATAACCAAGTAGTCACAACATAATTATAAACATCAAATCACAACACAATCACAAGCATAAAATAAGTTGAGAGCGATAAATAAAATAGAGAGCAAACCGAACATGATGATTTATAGTGGTTCGGTCACGGAGCTCCTCTCCGCCCTACTCCACTCCCCGAGTACCCAACTCGAGAGTTACTTCACTAGATCAACAAGCTCCCTTCTCGGCGGAGAAACCTTACACAACGTTGCTTACACTTTATCCGGTACTAAGCTAAATACCGAGTCCTATCACCGGAAGAACCAACCCATCGTCGCTTACACTTTATCCGGTACAAAGCTAAATACCGGGTTCTTACACAAAGGGTAGAACCAACCCAAAACCGCGTTATGTTTTATGGCCCAACATAACAAACCTTGTGTTTTATGGCACAAACACATAAACCATCTAGTCTAAATCAAATGATACAAAGAGATGATACAAATGTGTATGTGATGATGATCCAAGACAAATGTGTCTAATGGATTTGAATGCCTAATCTAAATGAACTTCCAATGTTAGGAAGCCTTCAAAAGGATGATGATGATGAGATCTCCAATCTTGTAGATCTACATATGGGTATGCTTGGTGGTGGATGGAAATGGCAAGATCTTCAAAACTTGCTTTGGTAGATCATCATAAAAGTATGCTTACAACAAAATGAATGTTAGAGCATTATGATTATATGCAAAAATGAAAATGATTTAAGAAGGTGTTCCTACATATCTAAAATGGCTGGAAACTAGAGAGAAAGTATGTGTTAAAGGGATGTAGAATGGTGAGAAATAGCTTGGTATTTATAGCCAAAAACTTTATTGTATGCCGGTTCTTTCGGTGCCATTGAAGAAGAGCACCGGCAGCCAAAAGCAAGAGCACCGACCTACAGTAACCAAAACCGAATTTGGGAATAAAAAATCTTATGAAATCTAATGTAATCTTCAAATATTTTATCTAGATTTGATAAGATTTTATGATATCAAATCTTGCTAAATCCAATGTAAATCTTCAAAATATTTTATGTTGATTTTGAAGTGACAACACAAAAAGTCAACTTCATTTTAAATATAATTAAAATGATTTTACCAAATGTAAAAATGAAAGTATATTAAAAGTGTGCTAGTTACTTGTTAAAACTATGAAAAGTGCAAAAAAATATTTTCAATGATTTGTTAAGGATTTAATCATAATGCAACATAACAAACATGTACGAACCTGTGTTGTAACATACGAGGATACGAGACGTCGATAGATGTTGATGTATGTTGAGACAAAATATGATGACGAGTAACTTTTACATTTAACGATATGTATTATAAGTCACAATTTTGTCATTATTAAAACAAACGAGAATGTGTAGATTAAATATCGTAATATTTGCACTAACAATCTCCCCTTTTTGATGATGACAAAATATGTAAACGTAATATATAGTAAATGTAAAAGTTACTTGTATCCCCGTAATACCTTTACATTACCTTCTCCGTTTACACTCTTCTCCCCCTTTTATCAAAACAAAAAGGGTGTGTCCTTGGAGTTTAACTTTATTTCTCCCCGAAAAAGCGAGCGTGCATCATCCCTAGTGAAGTTAAAATGTCTACTCAAACGCCTTATGTTGTTGAAACCCCTATGTAAATGTCCTTGTCTATAGCGGATCCATGGAACAAATTTGAAAGCTTAACCTACAAAATGGTTAGTTTCGTGCAACATAAAAATATGAAAACTATATGATGAAGAAAAAGACATCTTCCTTTTGGTCAAAATGAAAAGGATCGTCAAAGAGTAAAAATGATGATGAATGCATGCATGCTCCCCTTTGACGAGTGCTCCCCCTTGTTCAAGGCGTCAAGATACGATTAAAAACCTACAAATAAAAATTAGTGCAAAACTAGATTCGTCCATGGACGAGTAAAATATATACAACAAAGTGTATATAAGATGCATGCTAAGAAAGCTCAACGAAAGCTCCCCCTTGCTCGAGGGCGTCAAATATGATCCTACAAAACAAAAGATTAGTGCAATAATAGCTTTTGTCCATAGACAAACATGTCATATACGATGAGTGTATAGACGACCCAATATGATTCATGACGAATGCTCCCCCTTGCTCGAGGGCGTCAAAATAAACCTACAAAAAGAAAAATGAATGATGCAAACTTCATCCTTGGATGAGTAAGCCATAGACCATAAGGAGTATATGCTTGAACCTACAAAAGAAAATTTAGTGTAATTTCATCTTTTGAGGAAGTCATATAAAACAAGATGCAATATGATTTTCTAAAACTAGAATGCAATATGATTTTCCAAAAGAAACTCTTAGAAAAATAAAATAGAAGTAAAATAATGTCAAAGAGTATAATCCTACTACTTGCATCATCGAGGTTGTTTTTAGTGGCGAGGTTGTTAGAGATTGTAAGGACATGTTTGAGAATGGGACGCATTTCATTACGAAATTCATTTGGCTTATGACAACATAAGGAAGTAAGCTTATGGGATATGTGGATGACTCAGAGATGCCTATGTATTGTGGAGGGAGAGGAGGAAGTGTTAGTTCTAACTCTGAGTTGGCGAAAGAAAAGTAGAGGAGGTGGCTCATTTGCCAAATGTTCAATGGTTGCAAGGGATGGTCTAGGAGGTGATGGATTTGTTGTTGATGGTGGAAGATCATCTAGCAAATCAAGGAAAGATGAAGAAGATGGTGGAGTAGAGAACAAGAGTTCAATGGGATCAAGGTTAATAGCTACCGGTGAGGTGAGCTTAGATGGTTGAGTAGGAGCGGGAGGTTGCGAAGTCAATAGAAGAGGAGTTGACTTAGGAGTAAGCAAACAATTTTCATTGGAGTTAATTGTTAGAGATAGTGGTGGAGTGATTATTGGAGAAGTTGGTGGAGCTCCTGAAGTGTAGTCCAATGGTGGAGATAATGGTTGATAGGGAGGAGAAGAGGTTTTTGGATTGACAAAACAACATGGCCTAACACTAATTCTTGCGGTTCGTTTTAGATTAGTTTTGTTTTCTTTAGGCATTATGAAGAGAGGTAAGACACAAGAGGTAGGAGTGAAGAAGAAGAGCAAAAATGGTGCACTATTTATAGAGGAAGGTTTGAGTTAGACTTGAGTTAGACTTTATGTATTGCGGAAGGTGATTTAACCGTCATGGGTTGTATTGGTTGTGAGTTACTAGTAGGTTGTGGTTGTGGTGGTGGCGGAAGGGTTCATGATGATTCTTCTTGTAGGAGAGACTCGGTGTAAGACTCAATTTTGGTAGAAGTAAAAGGGTTTAACTCTAAACCTTACCTTGTTGGGTTGATGAAGCAATGGGGGTGCTAGACATGGAAATTTTGTGAGAGTGGCGAAAGATGGTGATGACAATGCAAGCAACTAACAATGTATGTTTATGATGAATATGCATGAATGTAAAGAAAGAGATATGGATTAAGGTATGATATATGTGCGAATGAGCACAAATTATCTTGATAAGGAAATCGATCTTAATCGACCTACACAAATCCAAAAGAGTTAGTAGAGGATAGAAGCAAGAATATCATTTTACAACATGATAGTTCAAACATTTATACCAACAAGCACGAAAGAAAACTTGTTCAAGTATTATCACATGAATGACTTAACAAGTAGACACGTAGATAGATATGTATATGAACAAAACATGTTTTCAAATGGACACACAAATAAGAAAAACTAAAAGGATGAGGTCATATGATGCAACTAGCTTAAACAAGGCATGGTGCGCGTTCGAAAAAACATTTGATATGAGGAATAAGAATATTCATACAAGAGCATGTTCCAAGTAGATCAACCAAACACAAGTATAAGGAAGAAGATCATTTAGATTAGAAAATCAATTGCACTAACAATGATGCGAAAGATTTGCGATGAAGGAAACAAATAAGCACGAGATCTCATATTGCTTTTGAGTTCGTTCATTTGTCAAAAATAAGTATCAACCTTGTTGTATTGTTCATTCGCTTGTTTGTCGATTTTGGTTCTTAATTAAAACAATAAGGTTTCAAAAAGAAGATCCTAAACTTCTACAAGTATATCAAAAAAAATTCTTTGACATAATATGAGTGCACAAGTAGCAAATAAATCATGTAACATTGACATATAAGGATAAACATGAGAATATCATGTAAACTATGATTGAGCATGCATAAATTAGAATGCCATACGAATAAAATAAATGAATGCCAACAAGGAATAAGAAATATCAAGCCTAGACATTTTCATATAAAAAATCATCATGTATCAAAAAGACAAATTATGAGATCACATGAGACATCACATAAGAAAAAAATCATGCAATTCATGTTTAATCCTTAACATTTAGCATAAAAGCATTTTAAGACAAACAATACCTTTATTAAGAATTATGCATTAATTAATCAAATAGTCATCAAACACCAAGATAATGACATAGAAAATAATCAAGCAAGAGCATTCAATCAACACATGAATATGTAATGCAAGAAGTCATGAAAGACTAATAAGGAAAAGATCATATTTACCACTAGTATAGAAAACATAGCATTAGGGGTGTTTGAGAAATAGAGAACAAGTTGGTGAACTAGTGGTTATAGAGGATTGACAAGATGAAATGACAATGTCATAATGTGTAGATAATTTTAACAATGTATTTTGAAGTGCCCCATTTTTCTTAAAAAAAATATTTAGAATTTTGGCAAAAACGCCATGATAAAAAAATTTGTCTTTTGAAAGAAAGTTGAGAAAGAAAAAACAATTTTATAGATCCATTGAGTCACCTATATTTGCATTAAACAATTTTGACATGGGTCTCATCATACTATCGTTCGGCTATCGTAATCTAAGGTCATGTAATTATGATCGTGAGGAGCAAGGACACTTTAAATCGTAAAATCAACAATCGTCGATCGACAACCGGAAGAAGCCTCATATGATTATGAAATTACCCCTGAGTAATATAGTACTTGGGAATTTATAAGTATATATGTGAAAGAAGTTAATTTAAAACAAGAGCTTCCAGAATTTATTCTTAAAATACATGCTTAAATATCGAAGACACACTTGGTCAAAATGAAGCGCGGAATCGTTCTTTATGGGTTTTGCCAATCACTAGTGTTGACCCGTATTAACCAAAGCAATAATTTATTACTTTGATCCGTTTTGAAAAATACTTTTAAAACTAAAACTAGAAATCATTACATTTCATCTTTGCTTGAGTATTTCGGATGAAACATTCAAGTTGCCAATCCCACTTTCATGAGTATAAGAAAAATACTTAACTAACTTACTTAATTCCTATGATATTAAGGTTATGCAAGAGTTGATAAAGCAAATTCAAAGGAAGAGATATATGCCTATTTGAGGTGCACGAGATCTAGCATAAGCCCTATTGTGCAGAAACATGAAGACGACAAATACACACAAGTATCAGGAATCTTCAATAACATCGATCACATATATGAAGCAAAGAGTATATGAAACTAAATAAGATGAAACAAGTAATCATATAGCATATCACACATTATATTCATATTATTATGAGATGACAGAACATTTACAGAAATTCATTTTTGACAAAGATATGAGTTTCCTTTAGAAACCATATTATTTTCTTTAAGCAACTAAATTGACATACAAGCGAGGAAACAAACAAGACACGGTTGACATTCATATTTCACAAATAAGCAAGCTCAAATACAATGAGAGATAGGCATACAATCAATATATACAAGCAATGCAAACAAAGAGCACTATCGTATAACAGTATCATACGAAAATTCTTTTTCGCCGTCTTGTATTTGAGTTGACGATGTATACCAAGCTTGATTAATGACCAAAATACTTTAATTTTAAAAAAGGAATGTGTTAATGTTCAAAGGATACCAACCCAAGTTGCCCGACTCAAAAGTTTGTGTTTACGAAATTTGAAATTTTTGGACACTTTGGGGTATTTTGAAATTTAGATTTACTTAAACCTATATTCAGTTTCTCTAACTAATTCTATTAGAAAGTAGACTCAATTGACTCGAACGGATTTACGGTTTGTATTTTACGACTTTTTGAAGTTGACAAAAAAATTTGCAAAACCTTCTGTAGAACCGGCTAGCCGGTGCTGTTCCTACAAAGGCACCGGCTTGTTGTCGAACAGAACCGGCTGGTCTACTCGATTTTTCAAAAAAAATCATATTTTGACCTGATGAAAAGGTATAACACTTGGTAGGCTTTAAGGTAAGTTTTATATGACAAATTTTGGACATTATTCAAGCTTGTATAACAAAGATATTCAAGAAACAAGACTTCTAAGAATAATATACTTTTCATATTAAGTCTCGTTTTTCGAATAGATTGATACATGGATCGTACTCGGTTTTGAAAACCATTTGTTTTGAAAACTAGAGCCACATGGCTCTGATACCAATTGTGGAAAATGTAGAGGGGGTAAATACGTTTCCGATTAAAATATTAAAACTTTTGCATCAAATCCCCGATCAATCGCGACGTAATATGAAAAGTACCAAATATGATTTATGTCTATATGAAAGCAAAGAATAACCAAGTAGTCACAACATAATTATAAACATCAAATCACAACACAATCACAAGCATAAAATAAGTTGAGAGCGATAAATAAAATAGAGAGCAAACAGAACATAATGATTTATAGTGGTTTGGTCACGGAGCTCCTCTCCGCCTTACTCCACTCCCCGAGTACCCAACTCGAGAGTTACTTCACTAGATCAACAAGCTCCTGCTCGGCGTGAGAAACTTACACATCGTTGCTTACACTTTATCCGGTACTAAAGCTAAAATACCAAGTCATATCACCGGAAGAACCAACCCATCGTCGCTTACACTTTATCCGGTACAAAGCTAAATACCGGGGTCTTGTAGTTCTTACACAAAGGTAGAACAACCATAACCGCGTTATGTTTTTTGGTCTAACATAACAAACCTTGTGGTTTTATGGACAAACACATAACCATCTAGTCTAAATTAAAATGATACCAAAGTGAATGATACAAATGTGTATGTGATTGATGATCCAGACAAATGTGTCTAATGAATTTGAATGCCTAATCTGTAAATGAACACTTCCAATGTTAGGAAGCATTCATAGGATGATGTTGAGATCTCCCAATCTTTGTAGAATCTACTATGGGTATGCTTGGGTGGTGGATGAAATGGCAAGATCTTCAAGCTTGCTTTGGTGGATCATCATAAAAGTATGCTTACAACAAAATGAATGTTAGAGCATTATGATCATATGCAAAAATGAAAATGATTTAAGAAGGTGTTCCTACATATCTAAAATGGCTGGAAACTAGAGAGAAAGTACGTGTTAAAAGGGATGTAGAATGGTGAGAAATAGCTTGGTATTTATAGCCAAAAACTTTACTGTATGCTCGTTCTTTCGGTGCTATTGAAGAAGAGCATCGGCAGCCAAAAGCAAGGGCACCGGCCTACAGTAACCAAAACCGGATTTGGGGATAAAAATTCTTATGAAATCTAATGTAATCTTCAAATATTTTATCTAGATTTGGTAAGATTTAATGATATCAAATCTTGCTAAATCCAATGTAAATCTTCAAAATATTTTATGTTGATTTTGAAGTGACAACACAAAAAGTCAACTTCATTTTAAATACAATTAAAATGATTTTACCAAATGTAAAAATGAACGTATATTAAAAGTGTGCTAGTTACTTGTTAAAACTATGCAAAGTGCAAAAAAATGTTTTCAATGATTTGTTAAGGATTTGATCATAATGCAACATAACAAACATGTACGAACCTGTGTTGTAACATATAAGGATACGAGACGTCGATAGATGTTGATGTATGTTGAGACGAAATATGATGACGAGTAACTTGTACATTTAACGATATGTATTACAAGTCACAATTTTGTCATTATCAAAACAAACGAGAATGTGTAGATTAAATACCGTAATATTTGCACTAACAAAACCATAGACTGCATTAGCAAAACATTCACTAATAGCTAGAACCGACTCCTTAGAGACAACCACATCAGCCCCATTACCTGCTGGGGTCAGCAAGGTATTGGCAATTTTCCTACTCAGTTCACTAGTAACAATCTTAGCAAACGATACAGGCCCTTTATTATTATCTGTCAAAACAGGGCCTTTAATACCTTCGTCACCCACAACAGGAGCAGATTGCTCTATGTTTGGAGTACAAGTCGCATCCACATTAACCCTCTCGTTACCATTACCAAACTCAACGGCATTCATAGTCGCTTGTCCAGCTTCATTCACATAAGCCATCGAATTCTTACCTATAGTAGTAGCCTTCGTAACACTAGTGTTTACATCAGCCGTACCAGATTTATCTTTTTCCTTAATACCTCTCCCTCTCTCAACCAAACTAAAAAACCCTCTCTCTATATTCAAACAACGCCAAACATGCACAAACTCAGAGATCAACCAGTAGTAATCCTTAATCCACGACCAATATCAAACAACACTCAATTGTACCTTAACAGAAGCTAAGCACAAAAAATCATTAGTACATAGACAAATACCAGGATAGTAGATTGTTCAATTAAGTATAATGAAAAAGCCTAAACACGATTAGATGTTTTTTTAAAACCCCAAGTATAACTGAATTGGAAAAAAAAACACATAAACTACATTGTTCATAGATGTTTTTGATGTTCATGAATAAATTGTTCATGAATTATTTTGTTCGATAAAGATATTCAAAAAATTATGTTAAAATATTTTGAAGTTGATAAAACCACTAAAAAAGAAGAAAAAATGATGAAGAAAAATAAGAAATGTTCAAACTTCAATTTTCATCAATTTTTTTGATATTCATCATTTTTTATCAATTATTTTGTTCGGAAAAAATCTTTGAATTTGTGTTGATAATTCAAAAACGAAACAAACAAACAAAATCGAACAAATAAAACGGAAACTTTATTCAAATTAATAAACCAAATACAATGAATTCAAAGGTATCAATACAAAATTCTAATTCAAAGGTACAAATAAAACTAATGTCATTGGCGTCTATTTATAGGCAACCAATGACAAAAAAACCTACCAAATATTAAACAACTTAAATTAGAAAACATACCAAAAACTAATATTTATCCAAAACCAAATTTACGAAACCAACCCAAGAGTTAAAGTCACTTTCTAACAATCTTCACCGTGACTTGAACTCCTCCACATGTTCCAAACCAAATTCTAAATTCTAAATTTCAAACACTAGAGATACTAGCCAATTCAAATCGAACGATCGATTCCCAAAAGCAATCCGAAACAAAATCGATCCAAAGCAAATGTTGATGACTTCAGAACGAACAATCAAATGTTGACCGACAAATTCAAACACGGTCAACCAAACAAACAAATCGGCTCAAATGATCTTCAACAAAGACAATCAAATTCAGGCAACCAACTTCAAAAGCCCAACAAACGAAGATCCATATTTTCAAATTGACAAATTCCAAGCGATTCAAACAACCCGATTATAATAAAATCTTCAAATACCAAATCGATCTTCAAATTTCAAATACCAAATACCAAATCCTATATCTAATGACCCACTTATTTGATAAGTATTAAGGTCCAACTTCAATCTTATCCGTATCAAACAAATTTAAGCTAATAAATAACTTGACGAATGAACTCTAATAATTCAAACGCTCCAAATACGAAACGGATAATAATTCTAACGACCCACTTATCTATTAAGGATTACGGTCCAAATTCCAAATTCAAATACCATAATCGAACCAAGTTCAAATAACTCGCCAAATACGAATCTACGATAATATAATCTCTGATAGACACTCTACACTGTAACTATTAAGAGATTACGTCTCTCATAGAAATGAGTCGACTAAAAGAGACTCAAAAAGACGTTACCATAATCGAACCAAGTTCAAATAACAAACATAATGCAAAGTAGCTAATGACAGTTGGTTATTCTTTCAATTCCAAATACCAAAAGTGATAACTGATTCGATAGATTCGAACACCACCAAACCAAGTTATTACCTCAAGACCAACACGATAGCCCAAAATTATAATGCAAAGCCCAATAACCAAAGACTACCAAACACATATGAGTTAATCAAATTCACTATTCTGAAACGAACGAAAAACAAATCTACCGATTCGAATTCTAAAACAACTTTTATACTAGCGATTGCAAATCAAAACGTGCCTGTCTTTTTTTCTTTTTCTTCTTCATGACTAAACAAACTTAGCTTTTGATACTACTTGTTGATAATTTAAAGACGAAACAAACACACAAAATTGAACAAACGAAGCGCAACCAAACCAAATACAAAGACAAATTCAAAGGTATCAATATAAAATTCTAATTCAAAGGTACAAAGAAAACCAATGTAATTAACCTCTATTTACAGGCAACCAATGACAAAAAAGTAAAAAACTACCAAATATTAAATAACTTAAATTAGGAAACATACAAAAAACTAATAATTATTCAAAACCAAATTTACGAAACCAACACAAGAGTTTAAGTCACTTTCTAACAATTTGTTTATAAATTGTTGAGAACAAAAAGGTAAATTTAAGAATGAAAAAAAAACTGAAATATTCTAACAAAAGTACGTTACTTTTTATTTATGAAAACAAGCGAGATAGCCCGCGCGTTGCCGCGAGGCTTATTTTTTTGCAAGTTGATTACATAAGAAGAGAAGCTTGAAAATACATAACGACATCCATAATATATATTATACACCCATAGTTCTGGAATTGCTATTTGTTTTTGTAAAAGCATAAAATGTAACAGAATGCATAGTGAAGCTGATATATAGCAAATCTTGAATAGCAATCTTTAAAAGAATGCACACTTAATCTTCCCATATTCACACTTTCATTACCCGACCACTTGGCATTTTTCCCGCCGCTACTAAGCTCCGCCTTGCTTTTGGTCAGAGATTCCTAACAACAGGAGCCTTTTAAATTGTTTAACACATTCTTCTATTTCTGTGTTTCAGTCCTTACTACAAATGGCATCTCAGCTAGATTAATTCCATGAACTCCAAACACAAAATTAGTATTTTCAAGACAATATAATGAGCTAACATTTGCATATGAATGTTAAGTAAGTATCTATCAAATATGTCTAGGATAACCCAAACGGTACCAAATAGCGTCATTAACCATTCATTAACCATTCATTAACCATTCAGTACAACAAATATTTCCTCACCCTTTTCAAGTATGCCGGTGAAAACACTATTCAAATTTATTCGTTGATAATGTAACCTACATAAAGGTCTATACACGGGAGACGACACAAATACATGACTCTCTAAAAAGAATCTCTATAATTTCATTGTTCAACGTAATAGATAAAATTCTAAAAAAACCCATACACGTCCTATGTCAAAGTAAAATGCATAAAAATGTACCTTATAGTGCCATTGTTGTTGATAATCCGAAGCTTACCTTCGATTACCATCACCAAACGCAAGTTTTAGCTACAACTGCAACAATACATACGTATCAGCTGGTGCAACTAACATGGGCATTTATTTGAAAACATGTTCTTTTATACCACTTGAAAATGCTTAGAAAGAACCATCAGAATCATTTCATTTCATATGTGAAAAGAAAAGAAAGAAAGAAAGAAGAGACATACTTCCTTAATGCAGCATACGCTTCAGTTATTTGAAGTGGATATCCAGAAGAATGGAAAGCAGTCAACGAACCACATATTCGCCACTGAAATACAAAATCCAGTATTAGAACTCAAATAAAATGATACCAGCGCATGTTAAAAACACTTCTATTTCTACCGTACCCCCATTTGTATGAAAGAACGTAAATTTTACAATAGCAAATCACATATTGTTAATGTTGGAGATCAGCTTCGTAGCTGAAATATGCCTCATTATTATTTGTCAAATCAGGGGTGAGTACATAAGTTAATGGAATCTCTAAACGTAAGATGTTTGGCTGTATCTCTTTTATGTCTGTCCATGTCATCTTGCGTCGAAAATATGCTCTTGCATTTTTTACAGAACATTTAACATATAAACCTAGTACTAATCCAATGAAGGTGTCACATTTTAAAGTAGGGGTGTGCACGGTTCGGTTTGGGTCGGTTTTTGGCTAAAACTGTAACCGAACCGAAATATTCAGTTTTTATAAAATCAAAAACCGAAACCGCTGGGGTTTTTGGCGGTTCGGTTTTTTCGGTTTCTCAGTTTTTGCGGTTCTGTTTTTCGGTTTTTTCGGTTTCAATCCGTTTAAATTTGGTTTTTGCTAATTTATATTAATAAACTTGTTTTACGTAGAAAATTGGTTATTTATTATTTTTTTGTCAATACGAGCCTAATAATGTTTACATAAATTTTTACAATTATACACATATAAATGAGAGACACACACATGCATGTGAAAATACACATAGTATGATCATTGTCATTGTAACGACATATTGTCAAGTAAACACACGTACACGACAAACATATATATAAACATTACGATAATATATATTATAATAATTTCATCCATAAAATAAATATAAATTTAAAATTTTTAGTTATCATTTATTTATTTATATTATATTAATTATATATTATTATAAAACTGGTTTGGTTCGGTTCGGTTCGGTTTTTACGGTTCGGTTTTTGAACAAAAACCGAAACCGAACCGAAATTTTTCGGTTTTTGAAAAATTAAAAACCGAACCATTGGTTTCTAGTTTCGGTCGGTTTTTTCGGTTTTCGGTTCGGTTTCGGTTTTTTCGGTTTCTTCTGCTCACCCCTAATAATAACCCTTGAACACGTGTACTAGCTTAGAAATCAAAAACTATGAAGATATGTATGAGTGGAGGGTGAGCCGTGGGTATGGATGGTTTTGAGAGAGTTTTTAAGTGAAAAGTTTACTTGTGAATGATTAGAAATGAAGTAGGTACTTTAGGAGACATATATATAGCAAGGATAATACTAGGAAACCTCTTAATCAAAAACTAGCAATGGTTTTGGTTTAATCCCAAGTGTGTCCGGTTAGGGGAGCTAAAAGAAGAGACAAATAAGTGTTTTTAAGTGTTTAAGTACATCTTAGGCTTAGGGATAAGTTAGGTTTAGGTTTACTTTGTGTAAGGATGGAATGACACTTCAAGTATGTTTGTCTCATGGTTTACTTCCTTGTTCTTGGTTCTAGCCGTGGGTTGGGAACAAAAGGGGACAAAGAGGACAAAAAGAAAGTTTATAATATGATCTAGGTATTGTAAGTGTAGGTATAATGCTTTTGTGTCTTGTAAGAATGACAAGACTAAGCTTTCATGCTTGTCACTTGGGTTCTTGATATTCATGCATGCTTGGACGTGAGTTGGAGCAAGAAAAGAGACAAAAGATAGCTCTTTGATCCATTGGTTAACAAATAATGTAGTTTATTCAAGTTAGTGGAGGTTTGTTGGATTTAATTTCAAGTGTTGAGTGCATATAATTGTAAATTCGGCTAGGAGCTGATTTTGGACAAGATTTTATGAGATTTTTGAGCAATATGGGTATTAGTGGGTATTTGTTGAAGTGTAGGTGGGTTTATGGTTTGCCATGCATGCAAAAGTGTAGTTTTATTGCGTTACGTAAACGTTTTATGTAACCAATAAAAATAAAAGCGTAAAAGTTATAAATTTTCATCTCAGCAAATTACTTTTTACATCTACTTGACGTAAACATTTAGTTGTTTGATGCCCGTTTACGTTGAACGTTGATTTTTAGTTTACGCGATTTAGCTAAACGATGAAAATTTAAAGCGGACACGTAAAAGTTTAAAATAAATATTTGAATGTTTATTGTCGTAAAAGATGTGAAAATGTGAATTGTTACAGTCTCTCCGTGTTAAAAGAATTATGTCCCGCAATTCAGTTCGAGTTGTCTTTCGGAATAGTGTTGATGAAGAGGTGTAGATACTCTTCTTAATCCTCCTAATATGTGTTAAGTAGATTTGTCATCTTAATGTTTTTAACTCCATGTTTATACCAGAAGACCCTTAGGATTTGGTATGAGATGATGTTGGCTCTATGTAGTAAGATGGTGTAAAGGTCTATCTAATTTTTATAATTATTAACTCAGTTTCTCGTAACCGACACGTTTTATGAATACACACACAAAACTTTATTCTTTAAGAGCGTAAGTAGAAAATTGATTTTGACAGAAGTTTTGAGGTGACTACTTCTCAGCATGGCATGGTACTTTCCTAAATTGTACATAGGTGATTAGGCTATGAATATTTGAGGGCTAACAATGCTATGCGAATTTTTGTCAAAATAGTGTTATGATTTCATAATATTTGTAAGAGTAGTTTGCATAAATAGTTAGAGAATTAAAGTAACTTTGACGAAACTTTCACAATACATAGATTTGATAGATAATTGAAATGGTTCAGTACAACGGAAATGAAAAGGGTATAACGGATTTTTGAAAGAGTACAACGGAAATTTCTAAAGAATTGTAGCCTATGGTAGTTCCAACTCAGGGTTCACTAGTCGAGGCGAGGAAGTCTTCCTCCTAAGCTTCGATCTCATCTTCAATGTTGTTAGGATCTTGGTCGGTTTCTTCTCCTCCCAAAGCATACACCACACCATGTGCTTCAGTATCTTCAGCTTGGTTTCCATGATTTTGATTCCTTAGCTCCGGGCAATCACTCCTGTAGTGCCCTTGATTTCCACATTCATAGCAAGTAATGGTCCTTTGATTGTTAGCAGTAGTAGGATTCCAACAATCCCTTGTCAAATGGTCGACTTTCTTGCAGCTCGCGCACTTTATAGTGCACGGGCCATGGTGGTGAAACTTGCACTTATTGCACAACGGAAGAGTTCCAGCATACTCTTTCTTTTCACCAGACCCAATGGTGTAAGCTTGAACCACATTCTTCCTCTTGGGAAGTTGTTGTTGAGCTTGGTTGTTGTTATCTAATTTCCTCTTGTTTTCAGCTTGTCTCTCAGCATAGACACAAACCTCCTGGTCCATCAAATCATTTGCTAGCTCGATTGCTTCTTGCATTGTCTTTGGCCTAGCTGACATCACATTACCTTGAATCATGTCGGGAAGTTTGCTGACATACTTCTCCACCTCATTAGATTCCTCGGGAAACATCCTCCCGCACATCAATGCTAGTTCCTGAAAGCGTTGGGTATAACCCACAACATCAGTACCCTTTACCTTCAGGTTCCAAATTTCGATCTCCAACTTTTTGATCTCACTTCTTGGACAGTACTTGACAGTCATCATCTTCATGAGAGTTTTCCAAGGCATGCCATAAGCGGCATCATGACCAACTGTCCTGACATGGGAGTTCCACCATGTTAAAGTAGCACCAAGAATAGTGCAAGTAGCAAACTTTACTTGGTTCTCAATAGTACAGTTACTGATATGGAAAACCGATTCCATATTGCAATACCACTCGAGTTAGACAACAACTCTTCAGTACCTTAAAAGTTAAACGGGTTGACAGTTTATGTGTCTTGAAAGTACACTCTCGAGGAGTGCGAGTAGGTCTTTCAGTTCATGATCTTGAATTTTGGCTACCATCGCCATTCACACCACTGTTCCTTAGTTGTTCTTGATTTGCGAGTGATTCAGCGACTCGTGTTTTGATTAGCTGATTGATGGCAGCAACACTCATTGGTGCATCAGTAGTAGTGCTAGCATTTATCAAGGGCAGGGATTGTTCGGCCAGGTTTCTAGCAATGGGGCTCTTCTAGCAACTGGAGCTCTGGCAACTGAAGCTCTTCTAGGAGGCATGATTCTTCAAAATCACAGAGTAATAATTTAAAATTTGTTATATTCCAAAAGTCGTGTTCCAAAAGTGAAATGTTGTGAAATAATGTGTTGAGGTTGAGTATGAGTTTTGGACCATTGTGTTATTCGTAATGTTTTGAGAATTGTTCTAGTATTTATATAAATAACCCTCATATAAATAATTGTAAAGTATACGTAAGAGAATGTAAGCATATATATGTGTATATATTTAAGACCCTTATAGTAATATACGTAGTATAATATGAAAACGTATATGAATCATGTAAGCATCTAGTATAACGAACTAATGCAACTCAATAGTGTATGTCATGTATGCATCTAGTACAATTACTAATGCAAACAACTAGTATATGTATGTCCCGTGAAAACCTTTTGTATGATGCAATGTTTGAAAACGGTTATAGTCCAAGTAAAAACATTTAACCTGGTTCTCTATAACCTTGGCTCTGATACCAATCTGTAACACCCCCAAAATGGGTCGCAGCGGAAATGATGTTCCGGGAGCGTTACTTCATAATACCATTGCACAAGACATGAGAGAACGACCTCTAAATG
Source organism: Tanacetum coccineum (assembly GCA_026074375.1). NCBI lineage: Eukaryota > Viridiplantae > Streptophyta > Magnoliopsida > Asterales > Asteraceae > Tanacetum > Tanacetum coccineum. The sequence goes on from BQNB010009601.1 coordinate 81,031, forward strand.
AGTCGTTTGAAAATGATACATTGGATTTAATAAAAGTTTTGTTAAAAATGCTTAACGGCTTCTCTTAACTTTGTTCATCCTTGAAAATGTAAAGATTTTAGATCACGACAAATATTTCCAAAATGTAATGCCTCTAAATCTTTATGCAATGACTCCAAAATGATTGACCACCAATGTATCTCTTTGCTCTTGTACCTCATTGACCTGAGAAAAACATGCTTTAAAACGTCAACATAAAGTTGGTGAATTCATAGGTTTGTTTATGTATAAATCAGGACCTCAAGATTTCCCCGTGATTATGCAACCTGTGCACCCATCACAAAATGTAATTACGTTTCCCTAAGCTCATGACACTGAAGCTCGACATGTATGAATGCAATATAAACATTGCCACATTGCCCGTGATGATGTTCAACCCGAAACATCCCAAATCCGACATGATATACATCCGTTGGTTCACTCCGTGACACCAGTGAGAGCTACTCACCCGGATGGGGATGTCAATCCCAAATAGATCTATTTATAACATTTGCGCTTACAATTCAATAATTGACAGTTCATGATAGTGGGCTCAGTGGGTTATCGCTACTTAGGCAAACACGTAATCAAGTTTGAAAATGTCCTCTTGCGTCCAAAATGAAATCAAGTATTGTATCTCATCGTGAGATATGTAAAGGAGTAAGTAAATCAATTTGTAAACGAGTTGTAAATGAACATGTAATGAGTTTGAATCAACCATGTAAATGAATTTGTAAACAAGCATGTTATCCACCCCCAAAAATATCTCCCCCCCCCGCCCCCCCCGCCCCCCCCCCACCCAACGTTAAACATGGGGACTATTAAACTCACCTTAGTGAATAAAACTGGAGTATATGGAATCAACGTGAATGAAAACGTCAGGTAATGACCGAATCAACCTAATATTATATATAGGGTCGTATGAGTACTAAGTACTTTGAAATAACTAATACCACATATAATTTTATATAGTTAAATCACCACCTAAAAAGTGTTTGTTTAATTTATTAAATAATTTAATTTGTACTTGTAAAATAAATGTCCATGTAATTGTAATTGTAATTGTAAAAATAATATACTTATCCAACAATTCGTTATTTGCACAAAAAATACTTGATGTATTATTTTCATATAATTTCATACTATAAATAATTTAATTCTCTTGAGAAAAAAAAACGTTTATATTGTCATTTAATAAAATAGTGATCTTCTCGTTTTTAATACCAGTTTTATCGTTCTTTACATGTATGGATTCGTATTTGAAAAAACTAATCAAATATTACATTTATTATATTCATATTTACTGTTATGAACAGTAACAGTAAGTGTAGATTTATAAAAATACTTTTTATAAATTTTAATTGTTGAAATCGTATATTAATTGTATCTCATCCGTTTCAATTCGGTTTCTAGTGATTCTTATGTCCACGTCTTCGTAATTAAAAACTCTATTTAAGAAAATTAATTTCCTACAGCCCACTATTATGAACAGTAGCATGGTTTTATAAAATTACTTTTATAAAAATACTTTTTATCGTAAACTTGTAAATAGCGTATCTTCTTTATTTCAAATCCGTTTTTAATGTACCTTATAGTTTTGAAATCCTCGTAAATTGTACTTTATCAGAAAGATGAGCTTCCATATTATCAGATTCGAAATTTTTGAGTTTTTATAAAGTTGCTTTAATAAAGTTACTTTTAACATATTTAATTACTTAATACATGTAAAATCCATAACTAGTTCATTATCCATTGGTTTTCCAAGTTTCTTATGTTTTTAAAATCACAAAAATATGTACTTTTAAGGAAAAATATAAAACATTCTGATTAGGTTCGAATTTATATAGTTTTTATAAACTTAGTTTGATAAAAACACTTTTATACACATTATCTCGTAAAAATCATAACTCCTTCGTTATTTATCGGATTTTCAAGTTTCTTATATGCTTACGATCGTTATGAGATGTACTATTTTTATAAAATATAAAAATGAATTTTATAGGGTTTGAATGAACAGTAACCAATTAAATGTTTAATTAACTTGTTTTATACACTTTTTAAACTTAATAAAGTTACCACAAGTCCACTAATTTATAAATTACATCTATTGTGTATAAATTAGTTCTTCTACATTGTGTCCATCATAATAAGTCCATATTGTCCAAGAAAATTGTCCAACATATTTATTTACTTATCTAAACTTTATAAATAAATAAATAATCATAACTTGACAAATAATTATATAATTTATCCATGGCTTGTAAATCCTTGTTTTAAACATATTAACATATTTTAAGCATCATCTTAACCACAAAATAAATATAATTCATGTATGTATGTACATGTATTTATTTTTTACCTTCATAAAATAAACCTAAGTGATGATTTAACTATACATAATTATCTAAAACATGAAATTAACATATTGAAAAGATTAGGGTTCTTAGAAGACCTTAATGAAGATGAGTGATGATAATACACAAGCAAGACCCAAGTGTATAACCCTAATTATTTCCACAAAACCCTAACTTTTACTAAGAAAACCCTAATTCTTTCTTGCTTGCAAAAACCCTTTAATTACCAAACCAAGCTTCCAAGACACCTTGTATATGATTAATAATAACCCTTGAACACTTGTACTAGCTTAGAATTCAAAAACTATGAAGATATGTATGAGTGGAGGGTGAGCCGTGGGTATGGATGGTTTTGAGAGAGTTTTTAAGTGAAAAGTTTACTTGTGAATGATAAGAAATGAAGTAGGTACTTTAGGAGACATATATATAGCAAGGATAATACTAGGAAACTACTTAATCAAAAACTAGCAAAGGTTTTGGTTTAATCCCATGTGTGTCCGGTTAAGGGAGCCAAAAGAAGAGACAAATAAGTGTTTTTAAGTATTTAAGTACATCTTAGGCTTAGGGACAAGTTAGGTTTAGGTTTACTTTATGTAATGATGGAATGACACTTTAAGTATGTTTGTCTCATGGTTTACTTCCTTGTTCGTGGTTCTAGCTATGGGTTGGGAGCAAAAGGGGACAAAGAGGACAAAAAGAAAGTTTATAATATGATCTAGGTATTGTAAGTGTAGGTATAATGTTTTTGTGTCTTGTAAGAATGACAAGACTAAGCTTTCATGCTTTTCACTTGGTTTCTTGATATTCATGCATGCTTAGACGTGGGTTGGAGCAAGAAAAGAGACAAAAGAAAGTTCTTTGATCCATTGGTTAACAAATAATGTAGTTTATTCAAGTTAGTGGAGGTTTGTTGGATTTAATTTCAAGTGTTGAGTGCATATAATTGTAAATTCGGCTAGGAGCTGATTTTGGACAAGATTTTATGAGATTTTTGAGCAATATGGGTATTAGTGGGTATTTGTTGAAGTGTAGGTGGGTTTATGGTTTGCCATGCATGCAAAAGTGTAGTTTTATTGCGTTACGTAAACGTTTTACGTAACCAATAAAAATAAAAAGCGTAAAGTTATAAATTTTCATCCTAATAACTTTATAACACTTACTTGACGTAAACATTTAGTTGTTTGATGCCCGTTTACGTTGAACGTTGATTTTTAGTTTACGCGATTTAGCTAAACGATGAAAATTTAAAGCGGACACGTAAAAGTTTAAAATAAATATTTGAATGTTTATTGTCGTAAAAGATGTGAAAATGTGAATTGTTACAGTCTCCCCGTGTTAAAAGAATTGCGTCCCGCAATTCAGTTCGAGTTGTCTTTCGGAATAGTGTTGATGAAGAGGTGTAGATACTCGTCTTAATCCTCCTAATATGTGCTAAGTAGATTTGTCATCTTAATGTTTTTAACTCCATGTTTATACCAGAAGACCCTTAGGATTTGGTGTGAGATGATGTCGGCTCTATGTAGTAAGATGGTGTAAAGGTCTATCTAATTATTATAATTATTAACTCAGTTTCTCGTAACCGACACGTTTTATGAATACACACACAAAACTTTGTTCTTTAAGAGCGTAAGTAGAAAATTGATTTTGACAGAAGTTTTGAGGTGACTACTTCTCAGCATGGCATGGTACTTTCCTGAATTATGCATAGGTGATCAGGCTATGAATATTTGAGGGCTAACAATGCTATGCGAATTTTTGTCAAAATAGTGTTATGATTTCATAATATTTGTGAGAGTAGTTTGCATAAATAGTTAGAGAATTAAAGTAACTTTGACGAAACTTTCACAATACATAGATTTGATAGATTGGGCATGGTAAGGTTGTTTTTTGAACGGGTTGGCTAGGTAACATGTCAAACTGGGTACGGGTCGAAAGGGGCAACTCTTTAATATTGGTCAAGTTGCATTATATTGATCCTAAACACTTACTACCCTGACCATGTTTAATAAAGCGTACAAGTTGGAATGTTTACGTAGACTTGCCCATGGTATATCACTTTCTAGCATGATCTTTTTGTAGAAACTGAAAGTACCTATTAGAGAATGGGTACTTGCTAATGTATCATTTTTGTGATTTTTTATGCTTAGGCCCACAAAGAGGTACAACTGAAGTTGAGATGAATCGCATTAGAAGGCTTCGAGACAAAACAATTGAAGGTTAGTATTCAACATTCCCCTGTCAAAGCATTGCAACAGCTAGCTAGCTCTTATGGGAAAGTTTAACCTCAAATGAAGGAAAACATCTTGTCAGTTGCAATTGGTTTCATGTATAGTTATTATATATACTTATTTGAATGATATATGTTATACGCATAATAGGTCTTAGACTAAGGCAATACCAGGACATCAAGTTGTTTTTTCCATCAGATTGCTATCGACCCACTAAACAAGGTTAACCGATTATTCTGATTTATTTATTTATTTTATTCTTATATTATTATTGTTATTTTTATCATTAATTATAGATAGATGATACTTAGAGGTGACAGTCTTGATCAGTTGGGTTATATTTCATCTCAATAAATAATTAGCCAGGCGTCAATTATATCAAAAGCTACCAAAACTTTTATTAGAAGTCTTTGCTGGGGTCAAGTTAACAACAACCAGCTCAAACAAAAAAAACTAAACGTCATTTTTCCACCTCTGATATTTGTTTTATCCACTTGGTTTTTTCTCAATTCACCTCTGATATTTGTTTTATTGTTTTAGAACTGAGTTCGATACCTAATATTGTACCTGATGGCATAAACATAGCAGACATTTCTTTAAAAGGTCTTTGGTCACGTTTTGCTGTAGTTCCCCAGATGCCATTCCTTTTTAAAGGATCAATAAGGTAAAATCGAACACATTTAAACATTTTG